>CM059197.1:12688300-12972103 GCA_030323885.1 Branchipolynoe longqiensis
CCAACCACGCCACTAAATGGGGCACCAGGAGCTGGGGTATAAGTGATCATGAGCTAATATATGTAACAAGGAAAAAACTAAAAAGCACAAATCACTATGAGTATAAGATGGGCAGGTCCCTAAAAAACTACTCAGAAGATGCATTAAAAAATCATCTGCACCAAAACATAAACAACATCACACAAAACAGAGATGATGGATGTTAATATCTATTGGGGCAACATCATCGCAGAAATAAGAAAATCAGCTGACGAGATGTGCCCCATTAAGAAAATAAAAATACAAAAAAACCAGGACCCCTGGGTAGACAATGACCTGCTAACGCTCATCATAGCCAAAAGTAAACTGGGTAATAAAGCAAAGCTCACAGAAACTATAGAAGACAAACTGGCCTACCATATTGCCAGAAACCACTCTCTCAAAGCTGTGAGAACAGCAAAAAAGAAATACATAATAAAGCAGGACAGAGACTAGGGAAGCAATACAAACAGATTCTGGAAGAATGTAGACCTATTATTCCCCAAAAATAACAAAGAAGAGCACACAACCTTCCGAGATAACGAAGGGACAATACTCTCAGACAAAGATGCAGCAAACAAACTGAACACACACTTTGCCACAATAGGACAAACGCTGTCAGGAAAATTTAAAAAAAGGTGGGAAAATAGATCAGGAACTGTGCAGAATGAAATCCCCACCTGCAAAACAGATATAATAGAAGTAAAAAAACTAATAAATGACATAGACACAAATAAACCAAGTGGAATAGACGAAATACCAACCAAAATGCTGAAAGAGGCACTCCAAGCCATCCCAGCCACTATAGTCGACCTATTCAACATCTCCTTTGAACAGGGGCATTTTATCTCAGCCTGGAAAATGGCAACCATTACCCCTATCCACAAAAGTGGAGACAAACAAAACATGGGAAACTACAGGCCAATATCGATTCTTCAAACCCCAGGCAAGCTCATTGAAAAAGTGCTACATAGACACATAAATGAACACCTGGAAAAAAACAATATACTAAACGAAAGACAAGGAGGTTTCAGGAAACTGCACTCCACATCTAAAACAATAGCTAACCTAACAAATGACATATTGGCGTCAATGAACCAAAAACAATTAGTTGGAGCAGCCTTCATTGACTTCAGCAAAGCATTCGATACAGTAGACCATAACATACTATTGGAAAAACTAGAATCCATGGGCATAAAATCCAACACTATGGACTGGATAAAATGCTACCTGAAAGACAGGCAACAGAGAACAAAAATAAACAATACACTATCAGACAACCAACCTGTCACATGTGGTGTACCCCAAGGGTCAGTGCTAGGGCCACTGCTCTTTATAATCTACATAAACGATCTTGAAAAATGGTTACAAACCGAATGCCTCCAACTATATGCAGATGACACAGTCATATATGCAAACGGCACCACAGAAGAGGAGGTAATAACTAAACTAAACAAGCTCCTACTAAAACTGGATGAGTGGTGTGAGTCCAACAAAATAACCATCAACACAAGCAAGTCAAAAACAGTTCTCTTCTCGCATAAACAAATGCCAGAAAGAAAACTACACTGTAAGCTAGGAAGCCAAACACTAGAAAATGTAGACCATTACAAATACCTAGGCCTTGAGTTGGACAGCCAACTAAACTACAACCTATGTATAAACAAAATTGTCCAAAAGGTAAACCACAAACTGTGGCTATTTGCAAAGCTAAGAGACTACATGACACAAGAAATGTCAATAAAAATCTTCAAGGGCATGGTGCTACCCTATTTTGACTATGGAGATGTAAACTACATGGGTGCAAAGAAAGAACTTCTAAAAAAACTGCAAACACTACAGAACAGAGCCCTGAAAATCTGCCTCAGAGTAGACAAGCTGCACCCCACCTATGACATACACAAAAGAACCAAAGTAAAATTGCTAGAAAATAGGAGAATAATTCATCTGAAAACATTAGCATACAGCTATAGTCAAGACAATAAACTCCTAACAAAACCACAAAGGGCAACTAGAGCAAATAATGCGCCACTACTAAAGCAGACCAGAAGCCAAATAAAAGCTCACGAGAGAAGCACGCTAGAAATGGCTGCCAAGGTGTGGAATGCCCAAACAGTAAAGGAACGACAAATTCCCGACCTAAAAACATACAAAAAATATCTGTGCAAAATAAGGCTAGGAACCCCCAACTAAGCTGCACCGCAAAGGGGCAGGTGATACATGTCACGGCCCACCAGCGAGACGCCCAATGGAAGGTAACCATACCAAAAGCACCCAGATAACACACCTCACAGCTGCGTACAAGCCTATGATATGTAAATAGGAGTAGGCTAGTCTAGAAATAAGAGTAGAAAAAATAAAGCACATATATGCCAAGAAAATCCAAAAAAATTAACATAGACTACTATAGTACTAACCAGACCAACCAACTATCTATCTGCTACTGAAATACAGGCAATCAAATACCTTATCAGCAGCTACTGTGTGATAAGACAACACCAACACTACAGCTGGCCAGCATTGAAAACAAGCCTGAATACCCAGGCTTATATGCTATGGACAGTATAAATACAGCCTCAATAAAAAAAAAAAAATTTAAAAAAAAAAAAAAAAAATTAAACGGTATTACACTCCTTACTATCCTGGTCATGGCACCAGTTTAACCGTCGGGCTAATCCACCCCCGCTTAAGGCGAGCCTTCGTGTTAATTTATATAATTATTTCCATGTGAATTTCCTAGGCCAGCCGCGGGCCGCCGCTGCCTCTCGTCCCGTCTGCAGGAAGTCTGTGTCCGTCGGTGTCCTTCCCGGGCTAGAGTCGGCCAGCCAGAGTATCGTCTAAATACAGAGGTTTGCCCCCTCTCGCATTTATCGGCCTAAAGCAATTACTTAGTTATTTCAACTAACTGGCTGGTCTACTCGCCTTACGGTGTATTTAATATGTTTAAATTGATCCAGAACTAAGCAGATGCCCTAGTGTCACTATCACTGTCACTGATAATCAGCCTAAGTTACTGTCTTATTTTAGCCAAAAGATCTATATGTTAATACTGTTCATATGTCTGGTATAATCTCCCCGCAGATGGGTTAAGTAGCTGCATAAGGCCTATTTAGGCTTAAGGCCCTTAATTATATATATAAAGCAATCCAATGTTAAGTTTGACCATAGCGGTTTACTCCATAGAAATCTGGAGGATAGTAAAGAATGCAAGGAACGTTCCAATCTACTTTTCCAAGAGCTCACGGCTTTTTGTTCTTAACCAAACTAACATTCGTTCGTAGCACATATCGTAGAAGTATTATGCAAACCCCTCCCCTAATCATTAATTTCAAACAAGTTTAGAATTTCGATAATATAGGCCCAAAACTCGACTAAAACATCAGAGCGTTATTAAATACGTCTGATCGGTCTGGGTCCGAACGCTCGACCTTCTATCGTTGCCAGGCGAGTCGCAATTTGCGTCTCCTAGCAACGCTTTACGGCCGGAAACCTGGTGCACCGTGAATGTTTGGCATTCGCGAGTCTGCCATGGCGAGTAGCCCGTATTTCCAAATACGGGTTAATCGGCGCACGCTCGTGAATGTCACAAGGCGAGTAGTCTCGCCCACTTCATATATAACAACACCCTGCTAAAACAAAAATCTAGAAAAGTCAAAATTTCAATGTTTTTGACTAAAAAAAAAATTGTCATATGTAGTGGTCTGCACTGACCTCTCAGGCAAGTAACCACATAGACAGGTAGGCGTGGGGAGTGTGTTGATATCAGGGAGCCTAGGTGGTGTAATGGTTAGCACACTGGCCCGGAATGCAAAGAGATGCGGGTTCGAGTCCCGCTCTAGGCACGGTATTTCCCATTTTCATCACCCCCCATGACACTGGTTGCCGTGACCATGATCCTATACAAGCTACGCGCTGTATAGTTGTAGAACCTACCCTGTGTATGTGTGGGTGCATTGCCTGTATGTATGTAATTGTAAGCATTACAAGACTTACAATTCCAGGGGGACGAGTGTAGTGGTCTGCACTGACCTCTCAGGCAAGTAACCACATAGACAGGTAGGCGTGGGGAGTGTGTTGATATCAGGGAGCCTAGGTGGTGTAATGGTTAGCACACTGGCCCGGAATGCAAAGAGATGCGGGTTCGAGTCCCGCTCTAGGCACGGTATTTCCCATTTTCATCACCCCCCATGACACATATATGCACTATCTCCAGCATATATATATAAAGTCAAGAATACATACAATCTACTGCTTCCTCCAGGAGCCCCCCACAGAACACCTCGACACAAGCAATGCAGGCACGTTTTGCTAAGTGTTGTTCCTGTGGGTCTGGGACAGATGTCATCACTCTTGTTTTCTCACGAGTGTGAGAACGCAACACTCGGGTGTTGTAGCTGTCAGGGCTGTCAGGAGGTGGTGGTGGGCGTTTTATGGCCCCGGTTATAGTCCGGCGGTAGCCCAGCTCTCGGGTCACGTCAGGCGAAGTCGGCAGCTGGGTCGCGTCAGGCGAAGTGCTGAGCTGGGTCCCGTCAGGCGAATCTATGTCCCGGGTATGCTGAGTGAGCCCTGTGCCCGAATGGTACATCTGTGGGTGGTTGATGTGTGTGCCGTGGGCGGGGGTGTGCAGCATGGGCGCGTCTCGGCGTGCCATCGCCATATATCGCTCTACCTTCCGCCAAGCCTCCCTAGGCCTTGCCTCAGTGCGGGGGGAGGGTGCATGGCTCCTTTTACATCCCCGTGGGTGATTGATGGCCATCAGCGGATCGGTGGCCGGGTTCTCGGGGTGAGCCGGGTTCACTGGGTGAGCCGGATTCGTCGCCATTACCGGGCCGGGCTCGTCCCGCCTCACGACCTGTTCAGGACCCCAGGGAACAACACAAGGGCGAGACACAAAAATACCGTCATCACTCACACCTCTCACACCATTAGTGTCACCCTCCCGGTTGCCCATCCCCCCCATTACTCGTTTTGATTACCCCCAGCATCCCCTCTGTGCGCCCTAGCACACCACCATCGCCCTTTCCAGTCACCCCTACCTGCCCCTCGGTGCAGTCTAATGCCCTCTGTCAATTCGGAGCTTGTCCTAACCTCATCCTCTGCATGTCCCTGGCTTGTCCTGCCCTCAACCTCACCTCTCTCTCGTCCCCATTATGACTTGTAAATGGATTTTCCAGCTGTCCCCATGGCAACTGGCCATTACTCTGCTGGTCCAGCTTCCCTTCACTATTATTATGTGACCTCTCGACAGCCTGCCCTTGGCGCAGCCTCTGCTTCTTCCTCTGACCCCGAGTAAGCCTAGAATTGATTAAATCCCATTCCATCTCTCCATCTGCCAATTTGACTTGGTCTCTGTTGACCACTCTTTTTTTATTGTCTGGTCCCACCACAGTAACCACAGCTCCCCTAACATCTGTCACTATAAACCCCGGATCAAATTGTCTATCCAATGGCCCTGGTTCATTAACTAACAATAATACTGCATCTCCCACCTTCAACTGCACACTGCATTAGCCCTGTTAACTGCCCTGGCTGTATTATACTGTCTGCTAATGGCCCTGTTTCTTACTGCTTCTTGGAGTGAATCTGCCAATTCATCAATTCGCCTGGCTGCATTTGATGAAATCTCCCCAGGCTGTCTATATAGTAGTTGTGACTGTGGCCTATTAGGATGTCTGGCAAACTGTAAATAAAAAGGTGAAAACCCTGTGGGACCCAGAAATGTGCATCTATATGTCAATAGTGCATCCCCTAAATATTCTTCCCACTCAGTTGCTCTAGCATTAACCAATTTGGCCAGCATGCTTTTTAGTGTTCTGTGGAAACGTTCCACCATGCCATTTGATTGTGGGTGGTATGGGGTGGTGTGTCTTACCTCCACACCCAATTCTTCTAAATACCCCACAATGAGTTTGTTTTTAAATTCCCGGCCATTATCAGTCAGAAATACTTCTGGTGCTGAATATCTGGGTATGTACTCTCTTACCAAATAATCATAGATCCCCTGTGCTGATTTGTTGGGGAGGGGTTATACTTCTACCCAGCCTGTGCAGTGGTCTATTATAGATAGCAGATATTTATTTCCTTCTTTACTTTCTGGAAATGGCCCTGTCAGATCTGCTGCTACTAACAGTCCTGGAGCTACTGGGAGTGGCATTTCAGTGGGGAGCGGATAATCCCGCTTCACCCGGTTTAGGGAGCATGGTGGGCATTTTGCTATAAATTTTGCAATATCACCTGTCATTCCGGGCCACCTAAAGTGCTCCTGTACCCTCTGTAATGTTTTAGTCATTGCCATATGTCCGACATCTCTATGAGCCCGGTCTACTACTTGTTCCCTGTACTCTACTGGCAAAATTAATCTGGGATAGTTTTTCCCCCTGGTGGTGGAATCAATGAATATACTAATCCATCCATCAGGATATAATCATCCTGATCTTCCCTTGCCAGGACTGCCTGTGCAGTGTCAGCCTATAGTTTGCCAATGGATTCCCTGTTTAATTTGTAATATTCAAATGGGACCTCCTCCTCCATACCTGCGCTATTTCCACCACTGACATCTGTTCTGGCTCATCAGCTACTGCACTTGGTCTCAGCCTAGACAGCATGTCTGCCCATACATTAGAAGCACCCACAAAATACTGAATTGGAGCCGAATATTCAGCCAGCAACACTGCCCATCACTGTAGGCGGCTGTTTTTCATCTCCTTCTGAAACAGACATTTTAATGGCTTGTGATCAGTATAGATCACAAAATCAGTTCCATACAGATATGACCTCAACTTTATGAGTGCAAATATCAGGGCATATGCCTCCTTTGCAATGGTGGGATAGTTTAGCTGTGCTGCATTCAACTGACCCCTAATCAGATGTACTGGCCTTTCTATACCATTTTCATCCTCCTGCACTAGTATTTCCCCTATACTGTAATCTGAGGCATCAGTATATAGTTTGCATGGTTTTGTTGGATCTGGAAATTTGTGTATCACACAGTCCAAAAGAAGCTGTTTCAACTCTTTCCAGGCTTTTTGGCACTCAGGTCCCCACTCAAATTTAACTGCATTTTTAGTCAAATTGGTGAGTGGTGCTACTATATCTGCATAATTGACCATTAATTGTCGATAATAGTTGGCATATCCCAACACACGACACACTCCCTTTTTGTCAGTGTGAGGGGCCATATCTCGGATTGCAGCAACTTTATCAGGATCTGCTTTCAGACCTTCAGCACACACTACAAAACCCAACAGTTTAACCTCTCTGAGGCCAAATGAATACTTGGATTCTTTAATGACCAGGCCAGCCTCCCACAGGGCAGCCAATACCTCTGCCATATGAGCCCTGTGCTGATTTTCATTTCGTGAATAAATCACTATGTCATCTAGGTAGATTAGGCATGACTTCCCCGGAACTTTGCCAGAACTGAGTTCATCATGCGCTGGAACACTGCAGGCGCATTAGTCAGGCCAAACTGCATTCTCTTAAACTGAAACAGTCCCCTGTGGGTACTGATTGCAGTCTTTTCCCTGCTGTTTGGGTGCACTCTCACCTGCCAATAGCCTGATTTTAAGTCTATTGTGGTGAACACTTTTGCACCTGAGAGCTGGTCAAAGATGTCTTGGATTCTGGGTAGTGGGTAGGCATCCTTATGAGTCACCTCATTTAGATGTCTATAATCCCCAAATAACCTAATAGAAGCATCCTTTTTCGGCACAACTGTAACAGGACTTGCCCATGCACTGCGGCTTGGTTCTATTATGTCTCCTTTCAACATCTTCTCCAACTCTTCCTCTACCAGTTTCATTTAGAGAGTGGGATCCTATACAGCCTCTGATTAATTGGGCGTGCATCCCCAGTGTCTATCGTCATTTCCACGACACCTGCTGTATTCAGAGCAGCCCGCTGGATGGGGAACACTGTGGGAAAATTCCTTCTCCAGTATTCCACCTCCGAGACTATCCCCGACACACTAGCACATGCAGCTTCTGTGCCCAACCACCTGTGCTCCTCACCATTCAGGACAATACTCATATCCGTGTAGGACAATACAGCGTTACACTGCTGCATGACATCCGTCCCTATCAGAATATCATGCTGTAATTCACCCACCACACAAAAATTGCACTCAACTCCCACCAGGGTGACCTTCCCCACTCCCCTGGTAGGAATCACATGTCCTGAAAGTGAGCGAAGCCTCAAGCCCTGTCGGAGTTCACCTGTGGTATATCCCCTTGCTTTCAGAGCATTATAAACTCTGCTCTTTATCATGCTTTTACTAGCACCAGTATCGATCAGCCCTGTACATGAAATTCCGCCAAATTCCATCTGGATGCAGGGTCTGAAGTCTGATGCCTGCCCTAGTTTCCTGACTGTATAGGACCATATCTTGTGGGACCCGACCTCAGTGGGACCGTTGACTGCACCTGCCTGCACTTCCCCTCATGGCTAGCTATATAATCACGATGATAGCCCTGTGCACAGTACCTATACCTTACCGTATTTCTCACTGGTTCCCGTGGAGCCAGCCGAGGCCCACTCCCCATCAATTGATGTGGCACCCTCCTTCTTTCCCCTCCATATGCATTATTATTATGGCCTGGCACTGCTTGTGCTGTCTGCGCCACCACCGTGGATGGTGGTGCCGGTGCCGGTGCACTGGCCAACTGGGCGGCCTGTACTGGGCGCTCAGTGCATTCTGCTACAAATTTCCTGAGGCTTTTTAACTCCCCCTGGAGCATTTTAAATGATGCCTTATCTGCACCTGCCTCTACCCTTGGGTGAGCTTCTATGGCTCCTACCTCCATGGGTTCCTCTACTCTATGAGCCCCGGTCAGCCTGCCCCCTGGCCCTGAGAGGTCCTCTTCATTTTCTCTGGCTACATTCATGGCAGCCTCTAGGCTACCTGACTTGGCCAGGCGCACAGCCAACCTGACTACCGGCTCAATCAGGAGTCCTCAAACTTCTTACTCACCATATCATGCACTGCACCCAGTTTTATTAACCCTTTCTCTGGCCAAGCCCTCTGAACCGCCATACTGTATCGCATACAGTATGCTAACATCAGCTCCCCCTTCTCCTGCTTTAGTGTGAACACTATATCAACTAATGCAGTGGCTTCCCTGGCTGTTAAGAACAGTCCAACCAGGTGTTCCCTGACCTCCTCCCATGAGCTATCTGCATCATCCTCATATACTGAGTATATGACCTCATGGAGGTTGCCCTTGGAGTGACTGAGTGCGAACTTGACTACATCCACCCCTCTTGCCACAGCCACTCTGCCTGCCGGCCTACCTGCTCTACCCAGGTCCTCAACACTCCCAGGTCTGACCCATCTACAGTGGCTATCTGTCTGCCCTGGTCCCTGAGATCCCTCACAGCTCTCTCTTCTTCCTTAAGTCGATCTCTTTTCATGGCCAGCTGCTCTTCACCCACTGTCCTATCTCGCAGGAGGTGTGCCTTCTCTTGCTTGAGACTGACTCCAAACTCTAAGGTCTCTCTGAACAGCTTAGACTGTGATTCTAACTGCCTTGCCGCATATTTGGTTACATATACCAATCGATCCCCATCTGTGGGTATCTGTCCTGCTGCTACCCCAGCTGCGAACCAGTCAGGAAAGCCCCTGCTAAACTCTGCTTCTGCCATTGTGCTGTCACTACTGTTATCCGGCACAATGGCCCTCCTTCTATCTAAGTTCCTGTCTCTGGAAGCTCGGGAGCTGTCCCTGGAAGATCTGAACCTATCCAATTCATGATTTTTTTTTATTTACTTAAAGTTACTTTAAACTACAGTAAGGTACCACTATATATTAAAACACAATACATATGGATGTACCGGCCTACCATTCCCTTCTTAGCTGTCAATATATATCAAAAACAATATCTATCGACAACCATCTCAAAACACCCCGACACAATTACACCTCTACACACCCACAGCTTCCAGTTTCTACTCCCCTACACACACAGGGTTCTGTTTACCTCCCCTAGACACAGTCTACCCAGGGTGGGTCGGTTCAGTGCTGGGTGCAACCCCCACTATGTTAAAGCTGCATACTCTATTGGGAAACATACAGTTTTTCAAAACCAACACACTGTTTTAGATCTGCTTTTACATATGTAAGTTAGCAGCTACCTGTGTCCTTACCAACCTCCGTCGTCCACTGAAATAGGATATCAAGCCAACTTAACAGGACCTATTCTCTGAAATGACAGAACTCCTAAACCTTGGACTATGCCCCTTTAATCTGTGGTGGCTGGGCGTCGCTGCTGGGTGCAGCTCTCCCCCCCCCCCCCCCCCCCCCCCCCCACACACACACAGTCCTGCCGGCCTCTAACAGCCAGTGGGCATGTGATTGATGCCTCTAGGCTGTCAGCAGGTCTAGCTCTCCCCGTGGCCTATTTCCCTTCAGCCCTCGTCACACTATACTCTGCAGTCGGTTTATCCTGGTAAAATATCCTAGTATAAGGAGTGCGACTATCAATATTCTATTAGTCAATGCCTCCTCGCCACTCCTACTGTCTAGCAGATATTACATAGACCTCCCAATGTGTGCCTAAATACGTTGTATTACCATTAACTACGTTATTTTACCTTTAAATACGTCATTCAGGTAATAAAAGACGTTAGTTTACCATTAACTATGTTATTTTACCTTTAAATACGTGATTCTGGCAATAAAAGACGTTAGTTCACCATTAACTACCTTATTTTACCTTTAAATACGTGATTCTGGCAATAAAATACGTTAGTTTACCATTAACTACGCTATTTTACCTTTAAATACGTTATTTTACCAATAAAATACGTTAATTTACCATCCAATACGTTATTTTACCCTTAAATTAAGTTATTTAGCACCCTAGTCTTTCTTATTTGTCATCTAACTGTTTCCCTTCGTCCGAATGTTCCCAGTCCCATTTTAATTGTCGCTCTACCTCTTCCTCAGGTACAGGTATGGGTAGGGCTAATGATAGCGTGGTGGCGGCCATATCATTTTTTCACTAAACCCTTCATCTTCTGACGCACTATTAGTCAGGGGGTCAAATGCATATTTTGGCCTGACCTGGAAAGTGGCTCTAAAGTTTTTTTCTCAGTGTTTTCATGTTATATAGGTATTGTACTCTATGAAACTGTGCGATGGCATTCTCCCATCATTGAGCATTTTCATAAAACAAGTTTTATACAATTGCGGTTATCGGGACCCAAATTACTGATTTTTGGGGGGTGGGGAAATAGAAAGATCCTTATTATCTAGGCCCCTATATTTATATTACCCAGTATGAAATGGGTTAACTCTGAAATTGACTCCTGCCAGTGGACTTCCCATATATAATATCCTGCTGCGACCTTGTGGCCTATGTTACAGGTTCTGTTCTGGAAGCCACCTAGTGACAAGAAATAGACTTATCACTCAACCACAAAGCTTGTTGATCCAAACTTCATTCGTCATTTATCCCTTAATTAGTGGTTTCTGAGGATATGTCATTGGACAGCATGATGTCATGAGGCCCAGAGAATAGGTAGGTACCAACCAGACCACTGTTAAAGTTCATGTAAATGTCCAGCTACAAGTTGAAGTGTGTCTCTGAGTGATAATTGGTGAATTTGCTGGCTGAATTATGAACTCCTGGCCCAAAGGATATATCCCTGAAGGGCATGTATGTATTTGTTGATGATATGGTCAGTCGTAACTTCGTTCTGCTCAGATAAGACATTGGAAATGAAGTGTAACTACTGCTTAAAGATCTGATAATTCTATTGAAAAGCAGAATTTAGGTATTACTGAAAACTACTGATTTCCACAAAAATTATTACTGAAAACTACCCTAAATTACTGAAAACTGCTATCTACATTACTGATATTTGGAGACTTAGAGAGTTTGTCAATGATGTGGACTCTCCAGAGGACCTCACAAACAAGTTGGAGAGAGCTGCAGCCAAAACCCCTACTGCAAAATTGTGGGTTGACTGCTTATTGAAACCTGTCTTCATAATGATGCTCTATCTGAGAGCTGAGAAAGAAGGAGAATTTTACTTACACCTTAGAGCAATTGAATTGATGCTGCCTTTTTTCTTTGCCGCCGGGCACATCCATTATGCTAGGTATGCCACATATTATATCATATCAATGAAAGCTCTCCCACAACATGTTCTACAACATTTCACCAAAGGGGACCATGTTGTGAGGCACATTGATGGCATATGGAATGGAATCTGGTCTCACATGTTTATCGAGACCACATTCATGAGATATGGCAAGGGAAAGCATGGCATAATAGGCATCACACTTAACCCCGAAGCTTTGAAATCTTGGGCATTGAGCATACATCTCTGCGGTCAGATAGCTGCCGATGTAGCTGAAATGCGAGGTGATGAGAGTGTAGCCAGGCAGGCAAGCGTGCACAAAGAAGAAAGCAAATCCAGGATCAAATCTGATGCAAAGGATCGACAGGACATAAGAGTGAAGATGACCCAGTGCATACCACCACTTGACCATGAGCAGCATCCAGAGGGATCAATTGTGAACATTGTTACTGGAAGGGTACACTCATCTTCAACAGTTGATGTCCACAAAGCAATTGAAATCGGGAGCAAAAAATCCGGGGAATTTACAGAGTCTTTGCCTCGAGGCTTTCATCACAAGATTGAAAGAAGAATAACTTCAATGGCAGACACAAAGAAGTCTGTAAATATCGGCAGACAGAAGGTTTTTGATACAAACCTAATCTACAGTCGTGTCATATGTCTGCAGGCCAGTAATAGGGATATAGACATTGACCATCCGATGTCCCATGAATTGGCTCCACTGCCAATGGCTCTCTTTGCAGACTCTGGTGATATGCGGATATCCACATCTAAATCCATCTTGAAAAGACATATGAAAATTGAGGTGTCATCAAGAGTAGCCCATGAAGAAATTGAAGTCACTGTCATTGATGGGTGTGCCCTTCTCTGGATACCTGGTTGGCCTGCTGTTGGAAATGTGCAGACTTACATTGATGCCGTAAAGCACAAAATAGCAGAGAAGCTCTAGTCTTTGATAGATACAACGAATTCAGCACCAAAGATTCAACACGATTAGCCAGGGGTACTGGCAGTGTCTATCAGTTGACACCCTCAACACCAATCCCCCCCAGAAAGCAGTGTTGACTGTTACAGGCGATAAGAAGCAGCTCATCAAACTGATATGCGAGGACTTGTAAAGTGATGAAGACTTTGTTCAGAACCATACACTTTTTATAACAGGACAGGAGGAAACTATCGAGATTAGCAAGGGCATTGTCATAGAAAGATGAGATCTGTACACCAGTCATGAGGAAGCTGACAATATTATAGTGCAGCAGGCATTTATGGCAGCTTCAGAGGGGGCATCCGGTGTAGCTGTGGTGGCTGATGATACAGATGTATGGGCCCTCCTGTTGCACCACTATCTCGAGCAGGATCTTGACATCCCAATTATAATGCAATCTCCTATACATGGAAGAAGTGTCATAGACATCAAAGCAACCACTGTCCAATATGCAGACCTCATTCCCAACCTGCTTGCAGGACACTCCTTATCTGGATGTGATACTGTAGCAGGATGCTTTGGCATTGGGAAGAAGAAGATGTTGAACACTATAAAACAAATTCACTGAGTCTGCTTGGAGAAATTGAGGCCCCCTGGCCTGAAGTAGTGAAGCAGGCAACTCAATTCGCTGTTGCTACTTATGGTCAGAAAAGCTGCCATACTCTCTGTGAGGCTAGAGCAAAGGTATGGAAGACCAGAATAGGCACGGGGAGCAGCACAATGCCAAAACTCTGTTCACTGCCACCCACTGATGCTGCTTTCCAGGAAAATCTGAAAAGAGCACACCTACAAACATTCTTGTGGAAGAATGCCTTGAGGTTTGAGCCTCAGAAGTTAGACCCGTTAGAGTATGGATGGAGCAAAGATGGGGATATGCTCTGCCCAACTACAATTCCTGCAGGAAGTCAACTGGTCCCCGAGTATGTCCAAAAGATCATCAGTTGTGGCTGCTCCAGTGACACACCATGTGAAAGTATTCAATGTGGATGCAACAAAGCAGGAATGACTTGCTCAGTCTTCTGTGCCTGTCAGCAACAGGATGCAGTATCAGTATGTCACAACAGGATGAATACTATATCACCTGATAGTGATGATGAAACAAGCGATGAAGGGGAATATGGTGATGATTACAATAACACTGGTGATTAATGATGTTTCTGATATAAGAACGATTTTAAAACCAAATACAGAATATGTACAATTTTGGTGGTTTAGTAACCTATGAATAGGTACACCATATGCAGATCATTTACGTAGCCAGATTTGATGTAATCTTTGAACATGAAATCATAAAGAACTAAATAAATATTATGTATTCTAGCATTTCCTTAGTCAGTATTGAGCTCATGAGACCTTATAACAAGCCATTAGACATTATAACAATGGATACAGGTTCAGTATAATGAGAAATATATCAAAGTGTACAAACAATGCTGAATTGTACACATTTTACCCAGATATTTGAACTTTGACCTTGACCTATGACTTTGACCTTTGACCCACCAATATGTATGGTCAAGATACACCGATATGCAAAAATTCAAGACCCTAGCTTGAATGCTTGTGAAGATATAAGGGTATTTCTATTTTCCCCACCCCCTAAAACTAGTGTTTTGCGTCCCGATAGCCGCAATTGTATAAAACATGTTATATGAAAATGCTCAATGATGGGAGAATGCCATCACACAGTTTCACAGAGTACAATACCTATATAACATGAAAACACTGAGAAAAAAACTTTAGAACCACTTTCCAGGTTCAGCTCCTGGCCCCCTGACTATATCCTCTCCTTCCTCAACCCACATTGCTTCTTCTCTCCCTTCTAACATACATATATATGTGTTTTTATGCGATGTGTGTGTATGCAGGCAGTGTGCATGTCATGTGGTTGTGATGATTGTTCCTCCCTTTTGGTGTGCCTTTGTTCACATACATATATATCCACAACATGTATCAACCAATATATATCCACAAATATATATCAACCACACCTTCATCCTTACTTCAGTTACAACCAGCGGTACACAGTGTCACACCCCGTTCCGACACCCCAGCGTCCCAAAACAAGCGATAAAGGCAACTGGACCTTACCCCGACCTCAGTGACGGTTTTCGGCATCTTCGCGGCACTCATCGCAGCACTCATCATAGCACTCATCATAACACTCATCATGGCACTCATCGCAGCACTCCTCGCACCACCTCTCGCAGCACCTCTCGTGTCTGTCTTCATCTGAGAATCGTCTCAGGTCATCGTCATGGTCGCCACTCTAATATTACTGCGTTCCGGCCGTCATGAACAACAGATAATATTATTAACTCTACCCCCTTCATTTCACCTGTGATGCTACTATTCAAACCAAGGCTACTAACTCATTAAAACACCCAAGGAAGAAAGGAAGACAAGTCACCAAGATAGACAGTGAGGATGTTGTGCTTTATTGGCATCAACTCCTGCTGACCTATCAGTGACCTATCACCCGAACCCCTCACCTACTGTCCACACCAAGTCTCATTACCACTAGCCTGTATAGAAAGCAGTGCCTACAGCCCACGGACCCTGAGTCCTATGCCTGTGTACACACCCAATTGGAATAGCTGAATTTGGATAGCATCAGACAGAGTGTCTGGGGTCCTGCTCAAGAGTAGGTGTGACTCACTCAAGGGCCAGGAGTAGAGTGCCGGTGTCCCGTGTGTCGGGAGCATCGGTCCTTCATTTGCATAATCTTGTGTATCTCGTGTGTCTTGTGTGGGTCAGAAGCCTAGAGGGGAGGGGGTGACTGGACCTCACACAGCCAGCCAATCAGGCACCCCCCACAGCCTGGGAGGGCGGCAACCCCCAGCAGGGGTGGCTGCCACCCCACCCAGCCGTAGGCGGTGTCTCGGTGTATATACAGATTAGGCTGGTGTGCTGCCCCTCAGTACCCTGGCGGCAGGTAGTTGTATACAGTTACAAATATATATATATCTATATATACCAAGAATGTCCTTTCTCTCCAATTGCATTCTTTATGAATACATAGAGGGACATTTCATCAACCTTGAACTGTTTCTTATATAACACAGCTCTTCATTAATCTTAGGCATCATGTATGAACATATATTTCACATAGTTTATATCATGTCATAATGTGAGTGGGGCATCCTTGCTTTTAGTTTACATAACCTTGTCCCCACTCCGCAGCCCAAGAATAATAATGCTCTCTGCCAATATATAATTCTAAAACGAAAATCCGTATATTTTTACAAACCGATTAGAAAAAGCATTGGAAGGCTGGGTTATAGAAACAACCACATCATTTTGAAATCTAATATACTAAATATACTGGTAAAATACTTACCTACCATAGCCTGCTATCTTTGGAGTTTCTGAAATTCTGTAGACTAATAGACATTAAAAGTCAAATCGAGAGCATTTAGTGGCTGCCATCTTGGTTTCTTTGCATTCTCTCCAATTCATGAACTCTATGCCAATATGTTTAAACACTTGACACTGTATAGTATTTCTGAATGCCCGGCCACGTTTGGGACACCAGATAATACTACAGAAACTCTCCCCTTCATATCACTTATCTATCAACTCATTAACCAATGCTAAGGAAGAATGAAGACAAGTCACACAGATAAACAGTGGAGAAGTTGTGCTTTACTAACACCAACTCCTGTCCACCTACCAGTGACCTATCATCCACACCCCTTGCCTTCTAGCCACACAATATCTCATTACCACTTTAGCCTGTATAGAAAGCAGTACCTACAGCCCATGGGACAGGAGTCCTATGGCTGTGTACACACTCGATTGGAATATATGAATTTTGCCAGCATCAGACAGAGTGTCTGGGGTTCCTGCTCTAGAGTAGGTGTGTCCCACTCCAGAGCCAGGAGTAGAGTGATCTCTCTTCAGTGTGTCTGAAGCAGAGTCCAGAATAATGATCTCAGGTTTGAGGCTAGTGTGGTCAGAGGGCCAATGGGATGCAGGTGACTGGGCAGTCCACAGCCAGCCAATCAGGCACCTCCACACTCAGGGTGGGTGGCACCCTCCCCCAGTAGGGGTGGCTGTCACTCAACCCAGCTGCAGGTGGTGCCCTGTGTGTATATGCAAATTAGGCTGGTGGACCTGCCCAGTGGTCCAGGAAGGGGGGGCAGGTAGCTATACAGTTACAATAGATCTCTGTTAAAATGGTCTTTTCTCCAATTGCACTCTTTATGGATGCATAGAGAAACATTTCAACAATCATCTACTGCCTCTTATATAGGAACATCTCTTCATTAATGTCAGGCAAAATATATGAACATATATTTCACACAGCTTATATCATGTCATAATGGGAGTGGGATATTATTACTTTTAGTTTATATAACATCGTCCCCACTCCGTCGCCCAAGACTAATAATGCTCTCTGCCAATATATAATTCTTAACCGAAAATCCGTATATTTTTACAACGTCCCTCTTCCATTTCTACCTGCGCAAACGGCCAAGGAAAAATGAAAGCCTTAAAACATTACGTCTTTTTCGGTTTAAGCCAGAGCAAGTGCTATACAGTGGAGCAAATATGAGTTGTCAATAGACCTTATAACTTCCTGTACCCTTCTCGTTCAAATGCCCACACATTGTATTTTACATAGGTGTATTCTCCACTGTATTGGCCACTCCTCCCTTCCCCACTGTTAAAGTTTTTCTATCAAGTTTTCTTTCTTTCTCCAGTTCTCCATCAGCTTGAGGACCATTCTCATCTATTTGTTTACAGTAATTGTTTAGACAAGAACAGCCCCAGAATCTATATTTAGAATGGCAGTCCCAATGTAGACGGTGGCTTTGAACCGGCTATCTTGCTACTTATCCATACTAGTGAAGTGGGCGAGACTACTCGACCGCATTTTGCGCAGCCTCGCATTTTGTGTCGGCGCGCATTTTGCATGGGCGTGCATTTTGCGCGGGTGCGCATTTTGCGAGGCAGGGTTCCCTGCTGTAAAGCGTTGCTTGGATACGTCAATTGTGACTATCCTAGCAACGATAGAGGGTCGGGCCTTCGGAGCCAGACCCATCGGACGTGTTTTTGCACGCTCCGATGTTTTAGCCGATATTTAGGATTTTATTGTGGAAATTCCAAACTTATTTAACTTAATTATATGGGAGGGGATTTGACTTATGACATACATTCCACTGTTGAACTATATTTAAATCATAACATAAGTTATATTGCTAAATTCATTCTGTTAGTAAAAGGTAAGAATAAAATGGTGAGCTCCTAAGAAGTGACATGAACGTTCCTTGCATTCTTTACTGTCTTCCAGACTTATATTATTAACCGCTATGGTCAACTTCAGATTGCTATTTGGATTGCTCTATAATCTTATTTAATTAAGGGCCTTCTGCCCATGGTCTGTCAGGAGTCAAACTCTCCACCTCGGACATTGCTAGTCAAGGGTCAGGCTGGCAGGATGACAGCCAACCGGCGGCAGGAGGCACAAGATATTCACATGGAAACAATTATTTATATTAACACGTAGGCTCGCCTTAAGCGGGGGTGGAATAGCCAGACGGTTAAACTGGTGCCGTGACCAGGATAGTAAGGAGTGTAATACCTTTTAGTTCACTTCTGTACGCTTAGAAATTGTTTTTATATTTTTTTATATAGATTATTCGGGTAGAGTTGACAGTGACACACAGTCACCGTCTTCATGCTCCACGACGTGATATTGACAGTTTACGGCGTACCGGGGTAGCATTATTTCGAATGATGACTTCACCCACGTGGTATTCCTGTTATATTTTGCGGCTAGCCATAATTAATTTTCCGCCGCGAGGGGCGAGCCTTGAATCCGCGGTTAGAATTTCTACGCGAATCGTGGCCTGAGGAGCGTGGATACACATTAATGGCGTACCCTTGTGTCGCTCCGAATGGAGGAGACGTACGGGACGTGGACTAGCTATCCCGGCATAAGGCTATACACGCATTATATTTGGTTAGAGTATTAAATTAAAATTGCTGCTGCGATTCCCCGACATGTGATGCCGGCCTATTTTTATTGAATCTTTGCAGTTTGCTTGAGCTAGCCGCATATTTTCATTGTTACATCGTTTCCTAGCGACGACGCGCGTCGCTGGCACAGGAGGCGACGTCAGAAAGCATTTTTGGAGCATTAGGGCGGTAGTTCAGTAGATCTAAGACTGTTTGGTCGGGTTTGCTACGTGCTGCTCTGTTTTTGTTTGTTTTTTTAATTATTACTCTACCTTTTCAATTTTACTTGTGGTCTTTTTTACACTTTTAGGCTTCTATTAATTTATTTAGTATACATTAATGTAATCTCTAAAAGTGGTCTTTTTACACTTTTAGGCGTCTATTAATTTATTTTGTATACATAAACTGTAATTTCCAAAATTGTCTAAATTTACAAGCATATATATATATATATATATGAAGATATTAGGAAAATGAAATAAGTTAAAGAAACACTAATATCAACTGATATTACTGTGTATTTCACTTATTTTGCTCACCACTTGTTCTGGCTTTTAATCTTATTTTATTCAGATTTCTAAATTGTAGTACAAATTCTCTTATTTTTGCATCTGTAACCTTCATATGTTCTCTGGATTATGCAAGACTCCTGCAGTGAGTGATCGTCGGTGGAGTAACGATGCATAGGGTAGGGCGTGAAGACCATAAGATTGGTCTTCACGATCATTTCCGTTGTGTTTCTATTTTAATGCCCTTATTCTTGCACTAATGGTATTTTAGTTTCAAAATTGGGGTTTGTTTTGACATTTTTGGTCTAATTACTGCATTTCGGGTGGTTTTTCTAATATATAAACTCAACTCGCAAATTGCGCGCCTGCGAGAGAAATTTGCGCATACGAGGAAAGGCAGTTTCCATCAACAAATCGAGCCCGGTTGCTAAGAGACTGATAAACAAATGGCAGATGTACAGCAAACGCATAGCTTCACAGTAGTTCGAATACTTTATATGTTAATAATTCATTCAGCATTTATACAATCCTCAATGTTATTTTTAATCAACATTTGGATTTATTTGTGTTATAATTATTCATATTCATGTATTTCGAATTGTTTTTAGTTGAATACTAAAGTAATATGACGAGGAGATCGGCCGTTTTTTCGTCGTGTTTCTTTATTTCGTATTTTCGGCATTATTTTGCAATTAAGGTTGCTTTTAATACATAATTCCGGTTTACTTTGTCATATTCATTGACTTCATGCTTTTCGGGATGATTTTGGGTTAAATATAAACTATCATCATTGGAAGAAATGTGCCCACTCAGTAAGGGAAGTATGTGACAGGGCTCCGACTTTTTGGTCGACCTGATATGGTTTTTTTAATTTATTAATTCAGAGGTAGAATATGTCTAAATGTCTTTAGTTTGGCATTAATGCTACTTCTATTACAACATTAAGATTATTTCCGAATTCATTGATTTGTTTATCCATTTGAGATGGTTTTGTAATGTATTAACTGAACTCGCGAAGTTGCGGGTGGATGTGGTGGAAGTTCACTCGGCGCGCAAATTTGCGCACCTGCGAGAGGAATTTGCGAGTACGAGGAAATGCGTATCCTTCAACAATCCGAACTCGGTTGCCAAGCAATTTTAAACAACTTGCAGTCTATCTAGCAACCTGGTAGCGTCTCGAATTTGGAATACTTTTATAAATTGAGAATACAATACATCATTTATGAACCCATTAATGTTGTTTTTAATATAAAATTCAGGTTTACTTTGTCATATTCATTAATATATATCAATTGGAGTTGCAGGTTTATATAAAGTAACATGACGGTCGAGATCGATCTATGTCGTTTTCGTCGGTGTTCTTTTTAAAACCTCTTATTTTTGGCATTGTTCTGCCATTAATGTTACTTTTAATCTAAAAGTAGGAGTTATTGGTGTTATATTTATCCATATTAACAAATTTTGAAGAGTTGTAGTTTATATAAAGTAATGTGACGACGATATCAAACATATTCAACCCTTTTTCGTCGTGTTATGTTAAAACTTCTTATTTTTGGCATTATTAATGTTACTTTTAATCCAAAATTACTGTTGACTGGTGCATATTTATTTCAATATAGATACATTTAGAATGTTATCTTACCATTTCTTTATTGAACTCATATTATCTGTATTGCACTGTTCATATTATATATCGAAAGTTTTAGCTAAAAGTGCTCTAAGTAACCTGATGCTCTGTTCAAATTGTATTTATGGTAATTGCTCAACTCATATAAAGTAATAAGCGAGTTCAGCATCTCGGGCGCGCGGTGGTTGATGGGAAGTCATCGGGATAAACAAACCCACGTGCTTGATTACGCGTAGATACAACAACAGGGTGTTGCATCTTTTATCTAGATTAAGCGTAGTGCAAAACGTTAGTTTTATTCAAAATTAATCGAAATCCAGAACTCTAACCGTATCAATTTAATATAATCTTCTTGGTAAACATGTTTTCTATATGTGTACCAAGCGATTTGTCTCTAGGTGGTGTGATTTTAGAGATATTTCACTTTTTCTGTAAGAAGATTGCTCACGGCCATTGAGTTTGCCTGTGACACCTGTCCACGCAGTGCGAAACGTTAGTTTTATTCAAAATTAATAGAAATCCAGAACCCTAACCTTATCAATTTAATATAATCTTCTTGGTAAACATGTTTTTTATATGTGTACCAAGCGATTTGTTTCTAGGTCGTATGGTTTTAGAGATTTTTCACTTTTTCTGTCAGAAGATTGCTCAAGACCATTGAGTTTGCTGGTACAGGCAGTGCGAAACGTTAGTTTTATTCAGAATTTATAGAAATCCAAAACCCTAACCGTATCAATTTAATATAATCTTCTTGGTAAACATGTTTTCTATATGTGTACCAAGCGATTTGTGTCTAAGTGGTGTGGTTTTAGAGATAATTCACTTTTTTTGTAAGAAGATTGCTCACGGCCATACGTGCAGTGCACAACGTGGCTTTGTTTATACCTACAGCGCCGACCGGAAGTCGGACCCGCACATGCGCACAGACAATGCTGAACTCGCTTATTGTAATGTACTATTAAATACTGCTGTTTGCTGCTGTTATTTGTTTTGTGTTTATTCACAAAATTTAAATATTATAGGTTAATGTTACTTTTAGTTCCACAATTACTGTTGACTGGTATTTATTTAAGCATATACATTTCGGGTGTATTTCACTACTTCTTTATTAAAATCATATATTATATGCATTCTACTTTGCTAGACATTTAAATTGAAAAGTAACATTATGCAAGTAGCCAAGTAATATGACTCACCAAGGCGGTACTTGAATTATTCTGTACATGAATTATGTTGAATTATTCTGTATGTAAATCTATTTTTGGTCATGGCCATAGCTGAACCACCAATAGCTGTCATGATTAACCTTGTAATTAAATATTAGTAGAATTGTGATAATACTCCTTATTTCTTTTACACCTACATTCATTGTACGCGTTTGTTATATGTATGTCAATGTAATGCCTATGTCACAGCTGAGTCACTGATGGCTAGCATAGAATCAATTATTCTGGTTCAATTATCCAAGTATTAGAGCAAAAGTAAAGTAGTTTGTTAAAACTGCACAGCCTATGTCATAGCTGCACAATCTAGTGCTGACTTACGGTGTATCCACCACACCATCCATCGTTGGATTTTCGTTGGATTTCTATAATAATGTAATGAGTGTAAAGTAACTTATAATATATATCTAAAAATTCATTATGAGTGCTCTAAGTAACCTGATTCTCTGCTCAAATGATTTATGTGCTTGTATGGTACCATATGATAATGTCATTGAACTACATGCTTTGTATTTCGGGTAAATTTCATAATATGAACCTTAACCCTTATATTTAATGCATACAACATTTAGACGCACACACCATATCAACCGCTCGATGACAGAACAAGGAGAGCTGGATTTGCGGGATTCGCATTGGCCACCCACGGTTAACCGATCCAGCATACACTACGAGCTGGATTTGCGGGGTGAGCAGAAACCACCCGCGGTTAACCGATCCAGCATACACTACGAGCTGGATTTGCGGGGTGAGCAGCAACCACCCGCGGTTAACCGATCCAGCATACACTACGAGCTGGATTTGCGGGGCGAGCAGCAACCACCCATGGTTAACCGATCCAGCATACACTACAAACTGGATTTGCGGGGCGAGCAGCAACCACCCGCGGTTAACCGATCCAGCCTACACTACGAGCTGGATTTGCGGGGTGAGCAGCAACCACCCGCGGTTAACTGATCCAGCCTAAATTACGAGCTGGATTTGTGGGGCGAGCAGCAACCACCCGCGGTTAGCCGATCCAGCCTACACTACGAGCTGGATACGAGCTGGATTCGCGGGGCGACCAACGGCCACCCACAAATTAACAAGTCCAGCCAGCAGTGACAATAGGCTTCGCGGGGCGACCAACGGCCACCCGCAAATAGCACCAGCCAGCAGTGACAGTTGGATTCGCAGGACGAGCAGCGGCCACCCACAGAATCCGGACGAGGGCATAACATTAGGTATTGTTTTGGGAATGTTCTATTTACGGGGATGGGTTCACGGGGCTATTCAATATGCAGGGACTATTTAAATCATACACATATATTTTTATCTTGTAAAACACACACCACCACATTAAAAATACACCTTGATTTGTAAATATTTTGTATATATTACATGCCTGCTATGTTCACTTGGTGGTAACATGGTAATATTGTATGTCGTGTATTATTGGTATGTTGGTTGTAGAGCAGGGAATCAGTTAGGCTGCCGGCGTTTCTTTTCAGCACCTTTTATATTGAGTATTGTAACCTAGTGATTTCTGGGTGAGTTCATGAAGTAAAAATTTAATTAAAACCTTACATGTTGGTAAAACCAATTGAAAATATACCACAACACCCTTGTGAGCCTAAGCACTAATCTAGGCATTGTGGTAAAAACAGATTTAGAATTATAGGTCAAAAACCCTTGCAAACATATAATTACATCATACATGTTGGTAGAGAAAAGTAAAATACACCACAGAATCCTTGTAAGCCTTCACGCTTAAACTGGTACACAAGGGGACGGGGCCAAATCAAATTGTAACATATTAACCTTAAACTTTAATTTAAATAGAGATAAAACTAACCAGGTTTCTATGAGAGTAAACATATGTGAACAGTCTACAATTCGTTTTAATTATCAAAATAATAGCAATTTTCCCCGGGCTGCTTTCTTCCGGAGGGAAACAGCCTGTGGTTGGTAAACCTATTATTGTAAATATAAAAAAAACTGGCACTAAAATATAGCAAATGTTTATATTTGGTCATCTGGAAGGACACAGGAATGTTCAAAATGTTATCTGTGTAAAATAGAACATTTCTAACTGTTTTATTAAGGTAAATGTAGACACCTCTTCATACCCAACCACTTGACTAAATTCTTAAATGGTGGATATACGTGTTATGTTTGTATTATGTGTTATTTGTGGCTCGCATTTCTGCCCCGCATGTTGTTGGGGTTTTGAAAAGTAAACAAAATACACCTCAGTCCACTAGATACAACCACACAATCTAACCATATGTATCTGTACGTGTATTTTGATGGTATTTGTCATTTATGGGTTTCCCCTTGTTAAATGCGGTTCAGGGTGTCGGGGTGGCCCGTGTATTCAGGGTTCAACCATGAATTGATTGAGAAAGCCAGTGTTCGGTATTATGGAATCGACGCTTTAGAATTGTTTGGGTCGATTGGCTGTAGGAGGAGTTTACGGTGGGTGGAAATAAGTTGGTTAACGGTGGGTCCAACTATTGCCATAAGGTTGGTTAACGGTGGGTCCAACTACTGCCAGGGGAGCCCCTCCTTTATTTATGATACCCTGGTGGGGAAATAAGTTGGTTAACGGTGGGTCCAACTATTGCCATAGGTTGGTTAACGGTGGGTCCAACTACTGCCAGGGGATTAGACAGCAAATTTATTTTAGATACACGCGGAGGGAATTTTCTTCATGGTTGAACCGATGAATATATTCTTCATGGTTAAACTGATTCAAAATGAGCATTGAATATGTATGTCTCTAAGCTATGAAGCTTAACAATCATTTACGGAATCCGGTTCTTCTCTCTGAGGGCACCAGCTTGGTTTTCAAAATTTTCTAGAATATAGGCCTAAAACTAATTTATGGGGAAATAGACATACACTTTCAATCAAATTAAACATGAAATTAAACCATTTAAAATTGTATAAGTAACTAGCCGTGATCTCTGGGGATAACCACTAGTTAATCATACATGTACATTAGGGATAAGAGTGAAATGTTAATATGAATTGTTTGGTCATGTGGAAGGTTAGGGATTATTCCAAATTCTATTATAGGTAAAGTATTTTGGAAACGGTTTACCCATGTAAACATTAAATCCCCTTCATACCCGACCACTAGACCAAAGTGTTTATAGGTGTAAATATGTTTAAATTGTATGAGTCTCTCGCCAGATGGCGACTCATGCCGGTCTCTGTAATGCTTTGGTTGGTACCACCGACACCCCAACCACACACCTAAACCCCCCACCATACACCTACACCCACACCATACACCTACACCCACACCACACACCTACACCCCACCACACACCTAAACCCTCACCACACACCTACACCCCCCATCACACCCCTAAGCCGTCACCACACACCTACACCCTCACCACAGACACACACCACACACCTACACCACCAAAACACATACCACACAGAGCTCAGAGAGTAAGAAACTCCGGCCTCGACCTGTCGATGCAGAAGGCACGCAGGATCGCTGCTTGGATTCGCATTTAGTGGCTCGCCAAGCCAAATGTATCACATATGGAAGAAACCGGTATATATGCGCAGTGGCGCAAAACCCGCTGAAAAACATTGCCTGGTAAGGAGTGTGACGGCATGCATGGCCCAATCTAAGGGAGTGTGCCGGCATACGATGCCTAAAGACGCTACGGTCGGGAGTATTATTAATTGGATGCGGTGCCCAATAGTAATCCGGTGAGGAGTATTTTTATATATACGGGGCCCACCGGCCATCAAACCATTGATGTAGATCAGACTAGATAATGTGATGGCGCAAATAAGGGAACACACTGCGAGTAGAGACATTACGTGGTAAGGAGTGTGTCGGCATGCGTGGCCCAATCTAAGGGAGACTGCCGGCATACGATGCCTAAAGACGCTACGGTCGGGAGTATCATTAATTGGATGCGGTGCCCAATAGTAATCCGGTGAGGAGTATTTTTATATATATACGGGGCCCACCGGCCATCAAACCAGTAATGTGTCCCTCCAACCAATGGTTGAGTTTGCGCTTGAATAACGCCGTAGATTGTTTTTGTGTGAACCAAAAGCGGACTTCCTTCGGGAATTTCCGGCTTTGGTTACAATGTAGCCATTGTATAGTAGTCATTGTCTAGTAATCAAGGTGTGAATTTTGAGAGAAAAAGGGGACCCTGTCATTGGAGCTGTATACATTTAGGGTAACGTCGTCTGTAGCGAATTCCAAATACCCTTCACTTTTAGCGTACGGTGTGATACGGACTTGAGATAGGGATATTACTATGGTAACGCCCGCCAGAGTACTTTTGAGGCTGTAATGAGTTTACGGTATAGGCTACTGGTAGAGGAGAAATATTGAGCTAGCTTTCATCGCGGGAACTGGGCTAGGGAATTTTCTTCCAGGGGTTAGTAGTACATGTGTGGTCACAAGTGTCAAAATGGTGGAGTGTTTTATAAAGGGTTGTGATATTGGATGGTGTGCAATGGTACAGATGACAAGTGACTAGTGGAGTTTCTCTCATTGCCAGACTGACTGGCAGGGTATTCAGCTACGACAGGGTCAGTATTTTTAGTTGGGCCGGTACCAGAATTGAAGGTCGATTCTGGTAGTTTCAATTTGATCAAGTAATGATTCAAACCTGTTTTTGAAGGAATTTAAGTACAAACATATTTCTTGTGAAATACTGAAATTGTTGACCAGAGAGCTGGCTTGTCTCAAATCGAAAAAATTACACAACGAGAAGGAAGTATGCGGTGCCTCGCATTCCACGCCATATAGTCGTGGATCAATCGGGGTCGCAATTATGCTTATTATTTGTTGCTACAGCCGCGAACCCTGGTAGTCTCTCCCACTTTTCCTTTCTTAGACGAACATCAGTTCCTGTTGTTCGTCTGGGGAGGCTGTGAAGTGGGCGAGACTACTCGACCGCATTTTGCGCAGCCTCGCATTTTGTGTGGGCGCGCATTTTGCACGGGCGTGTATTTTGCGCAGGTGCGCATTTTGCGAGGCAGGGTTCCCTGCTGTAAAGCGTTGCTTGGATACCTCAATTGTGACTATCCTAGCAACGATAGAGGGTCGGGCCTTCGGAGCCAGACCCATCGGACGTGTTTTTGCACGCTCCGATGTTTTAGCCGATATTTAGGATTTTATTGTGGAAATTCCAAACTTATTTAACTTAATTATATGGGAGGGGATTTGACTTATAACATACATTCCACTGTTGAACTATATTTAAATCATAACATAAGTTATATTGCTAAATTCATTCTGTTAGTAAGAGGTAAGAATAAAATGGTGAGCTCCTAAGAAGTGACATGAACGTTCCTTGCATTCTTTACTGTCCTCCAGACTTATATTATTAACCGCTATGGTCAACTTCAGATTGCTATTGGATTGCTCTATAATCTTATTTAATTAAGGGCCTTCTGCTCATGGTCTGTCAGGAGTCAAACTCTCCACCTCGGACATTGCTAGTCAAGGGTCAGGCTGGCAGGATGACAGACAACCGGTGGCAGGAGGCACAAGATATTCACAGGGAAACAATTATTTATATTAACACGTTAGGCTCGCCTTAAGCGGGGGTGGAATAGCCCGACGGTTAAACTAGTTTTACTCCCCCCTTACATAATATCAAATTTATATTTAAAAGGCTGTCTTTTATCCTCCTGTCACTGTCCAGGCTGTGTCTGCTAATTCTCTTGCGCACCCATGCCCCCTTTTAAAACTCATGACAACAAAAATATAAATTTGTTTCAAAAATAGGGTAAGCAGGACAGAATAGCAACACAAGCAGGGAACCATGACAGGTCAGATCTTGCACAAGACAATCAGAACAACATGTCCTTCAGTAGGGATTGATCCCACCAACCAAGTTTTGACTACTGTAGTTTTTTTTTGCAGTACTTGCTTCAATCGATCATCGACCTTATATTTTAGTGCTTGATCGAATTTTGCAAATGCTGTCATCTAGTCCCACATCGATACACCCGTCCCTCCATTTTGACCTCACCGACTATGAACTGTAAGAAACCTGAGACGTCGCTGGTAGACGCGTGGTTGCTCAGCAGGTCCTTATTGAGTTAACATTGCGGATCTCGCCTTATGGGCAAACAAGTACCAGCAATACACCCGTCCATCCATTTTGACCTCACCGACTATGAACTGTAACGAACCTGAAGACGTCGATGGTAGACGCGTGGTTGCTCAGCAGGTCCTTATTGAGTTAACATTGTGGATCTCGCCTTATGGGAAAACAAGGTTTAAGCGGTTTTGGTTCGATGACCTACTTTTTAGGGACTGTTTTCTTGCAACTTAGAACCAAATCTTCGATCTCACCAAATACACGTCGTATTATATCGAGTTAGAGGCAAATAATGACTCAATATGTCTTTTTGTGCCTTCTGTACAATGATAAAGCATCCCATATCCGTATTAACACATATAATCACGGCAATTGAATTTCATATACAACAGCGTTAACTCGGCGGCATACTTGTACAAGCAATGACAATGTATAGAACCAATCCAATCAGTTCGTCAGCAGTGATTGCTCAATCGATCCTCGACCCGATTGGTCCATCGATCCAACATCAATCAAATGACCCGAATCAATCAGATGACTCGACTCACTCAAAAGACTTGAACCAATCAAATGAACTCAATCATTTCCTACCTCAATGGTTGTCCCAACCAACCACTGGTCACGTCACTCCAGTGACTCTCCGAATCATGGACCCCATCAATCCTTGCCCAAGGTCAATCAAGTGATCCGAATCAATCAGATGACCCGAATCAATCAAATCCCTCGAACTCATTAAATGAAACCAATCAGTTCTTCCATCAATGGTTGCCCTAACCAACCACTGGTCCTGTCACTTCCAGTGACTCTCTGCATCATTGACCCGTCAATCCTCACCCACGATCAATCCAATGATCCTATCGTTACGCCTACTGTGGCACCTGAGCGGCGATGCCCACACCAGTGGTGTGCAAACCATCGTGAGCCCACGCATGTCTGCAGCCTGTCCGGCACCGGATACCCTGATTGGACGCTCGGAAGCGGATTACGGATCCGAGATCCAATCATGATAACACGCGCACCACGATCAGCGCCTGCACCTTATTGGATTTACCCCAAAACCCCATCCTTGGTTCACAAAAAAAATTCTGACTGGTGCTCGGATCACGTCCCTGCCGCACACTAACCTATGAGTACATGTAAATGGAGGGACGCAGTGAACACACAGCGCGTCACCGTACCGTCCGCCCTACTCTAAGTCGTCTTTCACTCGCATTTCTACCATCATACACACGGACTCGTCCCTGCTGGACAGCATCGTCCGGTTCGATTCCATGAGCAGCCCGAGGCGCAAAGTCGTCTATGGCTCAGTCAGCGCTAATTAAATCCTCTCCCCCTTACTTTGCTACTGTGGGTTCTTCGCAAGCAGGAATCTGAGGAAAGACCAATTGCTATAATTAGCTTCCCCCCCATACTTGTATCCTACAAGCAGGAAACAGAGAGGCACCTAACATTTACTTAAATCCTCCCCCCCTTACTTGTTCATTGTGGGTTGGGCGGGGAGCCTAATTTCCCGTTATTCCCAAATCCCCCCGAGCATTACCAGGATCCCGAGTCAGCTACCCGTCGCCAGACCGAAAGGCTTGGGAAGGGCTAGGAGTAGGTGACTAGAAATCCTATGATGGCAAGCCCCAGCGGTTCCGAGCGACTCTCACTCCATTCAATTACACCTCGGCCAATTCCGACCGGTTACTTCTACCGAATGAGGTCATTACTTCGTCTTGAATTTTCTACAACGTCCCTGCTAATCCCCCTCCATTTGGTTCTGACACACGAGAAGTGCATACAATATGCGGGATAACACTACCCCTAGTAGACAGCTCGGAAACGTTTTACATCACTACGCAAACTACACAACATCCCTGCCCCTCCCCAATGTTTTATGGTTCAGATGCACCAGAGTGCATACACCTGCGTAATACACACTTACCCTTACCAAAAACAGCTTTGAAAAAGCCTGTCAACAACCACCCACGTTATACAGCGTCCCTGCTCCTCCCCAACCTTTATGGTTCAGACGCACCGACACTGGACACACATGTTGGCAACCCTCCTACGCCCTATATGGCAGCGCGGCCAGCTCCAACAGCGAGCCCTGCGCCTTATACCGCACGACGGTGTCTCTATGGACTGGTAACGGGGAGGGAGGGGGCAGCGCTTTGGATTCACAGACCACCGCCTCCCTACCCACCGGTACCATCCCTTGCCTCTTCCTTGGGCATCCGCATATGGTACAACGAGCTTGGCATCTGTAATAACAATACATCATACCACCTGACATGATTATACCGGCGACTGCCAACAAACAATACCACAATATACAGAAATGTTCAATACGGACGTAATCGTCTGGCACCTGCACTAGACCGTTCATTGACATCATGGGAACCTGTAGCTCTGGCAGTCGCTCGAGCTGCTCCTTCATTACTCGGTGGAGAACAGCAGGCCATGAGACATTCAAGGCCGGTAGGTCCAGCCTTGATGGCATCCGTTGTATGTTCACAGTCTCATGTTTAACTGTCAGTGTTCACAAAAGCCAACCTCTGCCCTCCACCAAGCATGCCTCCGGCACCTGCAGCACTGTTGGGCCGGTGATCCTCTTGTTGACCTGAGGCTTTCCGGCACAACGAATTGTCACATCGATCCGAGGTTCATGGGGTGCAATGCTCACACCACCCATGCCCTCCACAGGTGCCACAACGGTGGCAGACACAGTCTTTTGGATCTTCGTGATCCGCAGCTTACAGTCTCCTGGTTCCGTCCCTGTCATGAGCGCCGCTTCGCAGGTCTGGTAGATCATTTCCATGGCAGGGTAGCACACCATGGGCAAGTTGCCCATGCAAGCTACAGGATAGAAGTTCGCCTTCCTTCTTGTGCTCACCGCTACCACAGATTTTCCCACCACGGTCCTTGAATATTCATCGTCTAGTGGCACCGGCAGATACGTCAAGTGGTATGCCGCATAGGTCTCCTGACTCAGCATCTGTAATCCCAGGCGGAAGGCGATCGACGCGTCCGGACCCCACACCGGTTCTACCCTTGCGTGTTGGTAGTACCAATGCAGATCGAGACCGCGAAAGCCCGCATCCTTAGCCGCCTCTATTACAAGTGCCAGCTGAGCCGGCATCAGTAATACCTCCGTCAACATGCCACGCTCCAGCTGCATCACCATCCGATGGTGCAATGCTCACTTTGATACGTAGTCGTGCACCACACTCTCCAACTCCTCCACTGGCAGCCTCACTCGCTGCAGCAGCACTAAATCATTGGAGATTTCCGTCATCTCCTCTGCTTCGTCCTGTGCTAAGGCTATCATTGATTCCACTACAGAAACATGCTCCGCTAATTGCAGCTGAATATTTCGGGTTCTATTCATTATGGAAAGCATGTACTCTTGGTTATGCTTCAGGGCTTGTGTCTGTAGGCTGTGGCTGGTAATAGCCTGCTGCACTTTGTTTAGCCGTGCCTGGCTTACCGTACCAAACAGCCATGATGCCGCCACCACTACTGCATTAACCAGTCCCCTCTTAGGCTGTTTAGCAAATACCTGAAGAACTTCAGCAGGGTCTTGCTCTAACCTGGCCTGAAGGACACTGAGCTTCATTTCCCAATGATGAACATTAACATACCACTTGTTCTTAGTCAATTTGTCCACATGGTCCCATACCTGTGAGAACCAGTGCTCCACCGGTGGCCGGTTTGGGGGTGTGATCAGCACCACCAGCTGCCACATAGCAGACACCGTCCTCACTTCTCCTTGGCCCCTAACTAGGACACGATCATCCTTAAAAAGGTCGGTGCTGCCGCCCAGAGGCAGACAGTACCAGGTGATTCCTATGTGCCAGTACAGTGACCACATGGTAGAAATTGACCTGGATATAACAATGCAGTCTCTGGGTGATAAGTTTCAGGAAATCGCGTCCCGCAGCACTATATGAACAGCGCAACTGGGCAGATCTGCTTATCAGCCCCAATACCACTCTATCCAACTAACACTAACGTGGTCTCAAAATTTTGCTGCAATCAACTGGACAACTCCTGAATGCAACCTACTTGCACCCCGGAGGTTCCCGAAGCGATAAAAACTCAATTTCCGTCTTAAAAACAAGCCGTAGCTTCCAGTATGAGCATCTCAATGAATCTTCACCAGAGAATTATTGTTCAATAATAATCACTGTCGGTGCTGACTGCCGGTGGGTGCTTCTATCGCACCGGTCACTGCCCAGTATCAGTTCAGGTCCTGCATGTGTTCCGACACCCACTTTGCCTCCTGGACAACAAACCCAGCCTGTGCTATATTTAACCACCATTGGCTTAAATAACCACTGTTCTGATAGAAGTTACTACACAATGTCCGCGTACATTCTACCAGCAGGTCTGTTTGTTGATCTGTTGTGGTTTCACGTCCTAGCAACCCAGCGGTGCTAGAAACCAGCACAAGTTGTATGTAAAAACAACTTGCTCCCTCACAAGTCCTCCGTGTCGGGCTGCAAAACTACACAATGTTTTTACCGTTCTATCATCCGATGGCTTGGTGGTCTATTGTGGTTTCCCATCCTAGCAACGCCTACGGTGCTGGACCTTACACACAATGAGATAGAGAAAAAAATATATATATATATATATTCTTTATCAATGACAGGAGAAAAACCACACAACGTCCGTGTACAGCCTACCAGCCTGTGACGTTTGTAACAATGTTCATGGGGTGCTGTAGCCCTCAAAATGTTCGTGTAAAGGTCTGTCAGCACCCGCATGTGTGTGTAAACGCTCACCTGCTGCTGGAACTCGCGCAATGTCTGTGAATGCAGGGCTGTACACACTGTCTCTGGCAATCTCCTCTGAACGTTACCACGTGCCTACGGATACAGCGACACGCATCCAAAAGCAATAAAATAAAAAAATATATATATCAACAAGTCAAGTTTCAAATGTTTTTGACTAAAAAAAATCAAAAATCTCAAATATGCACCATCTCCTGCATATATATATAATCTTCCAAAATACACACAGTCTACTGCTTCCTCCTGAAACCTCCACAGAACACCTCCACACAAGCAATGCAGGCACGTTTTGCTAACTGCTGTTCTTGTGGGTCTGGAGTGGCTTCGAGCAGTCTAGGCTTCTCGCGGGTGTGTGAATGCAACACCCGCGTGTTGTAGCTGTCAGAAGGTGGTGGTGGGCGTTTGATCGCCCCGGTTGCAGTCTGGCGGTAGCCCAACCCTCGCGTTGTGTCAGGCGAAGTCCTGACAGGCGAAGTCCCAACAGGTGAAGTCATGCCAGGTGAAGTCCCGACAGATGAAGTCATGACAGGTGAAGTCCTGACAGGTGAAGTCACAATAGGTTGCATCGCGACAGGCGAAGTCACCAGCCGATACGCACCACCGGTCGCTGTGACAGAGTCCCGTATGCGGTGGGTGGGTGAGTGCTGGGTGGGTGGGTGATGTGTGGGTGTGTAGCCGGTGGGGGGGTGGCGTCTGGCCGCCTCGGCTGCGTCCCGCCATGCCTCACTCACCTCATCCCACGTCTCGCCGGTTACGTCATTGCGCGGCTTGCGCGGGGAGGGTGCGTGGTGGGTGGATGGGCGGTGGATGTAGAAGACCTTGTCCATTGTTCCGCCTGCTTGTTTACACCCGCATGGTGGGTCGACTTCCATTAGCGAGCTGCGTTCCGGGGTGACTTCCATTACCGGATAACATCCCTGATCGATGGTCACCACAGGCTCGGGCCCGTCATGCGTCACCACCTGCCTGGGTTGCTGGGGAACAAAAGAAGGACGAGACACACAAGTACCACCAGGTGCACCCCTGCCAGTCACCCTGTTATTACATTCTCCATTCACACCTGTAGTCCACACAATACTCTTGTCACCCCTTTTAGACTCACTCCCCTCTCCAATTACACCAGGTTCAACAAACCTACACTACCTTTTATGGCCTCCATTGCCCCATGTGCTATCCTGGTCCCCATTATGCTCTGCTTGTTCTGTGTTTCCAGACCGTTTATGGTTCCCTTGGTAGGTGGCAGGTTCTGTGCTTTCAAGCCCTCTATTTTCGACCTGTAGGTGAGACTTGCCATGAGTCACCATTGTGTGTGTGCTTGGTAACCCAGCACCTGTGCTCCCACCATTATAGCTCAGTAGACCTGATAATTGCCCTTGGAATTGCCCTGTGGACAATTGACAATTTCCACCAACCCCAATTTCTTCACTACTTGTGTTTTGTGTGTGGCTTACAGCCTGTCTCTGCTGTAACCGTTGCTTCTTCCTTTGCCTGCAGGTTAGTCTAGAATTGATTAAATCCCATTTTCTTTGCCCATCAGCCAATTTCACCTGATCCCTGTTTACCACTCTTTTTTCTATTTTCCGGGCCCACCGCAGTAACCACAGCCTCAGCCCTGTTAATTGCTCTGGCTGTATTATTTGGATGTCTACCCAACTGCAAATAAGCTGGTGAAATATAGTAGACTACCCCTGCCATACTAGCACATGTATCTTCTGTACCCAACCACCTGTGCTCCTCACCATTCAGGATACTACTCCTATCCGTGTAGGACAGCACGGCATCACACTGCTGCATGACATCCGTCCCTATCAGGATATCATGCTGCATTTCTCCTACTACACAAAACTCACACTCAGCTCCCCCCAGGGGGACCTTCCCCACTCCCCTTGTTGGAATCAAATGTCCTGAAAGTGATCGAAGCTTCAACCCCTGCCTGAGCTTACCTGTGGCATATCCTCTCAATTTGAGGGCATTGTATACTTTACTCTTTATCATACTTTTACTGGCACCAGTATCGATTAGACCTGAATATGAAATTCTGCCAAATTTCATCTTGATACATGGTCTTCGATCTGCTGCCTTGCCTCTTTTTTCAACTGCACCGGACCTGATCTCGCTAGTACGGTCAACCATACCTGCCTGCACCTTATCCTCCTGGGTAGCCACATAATCACTGTGGTAGTTATGTGCACAATGACTCCACCTGACCGTATCTCTCCCTGGGCCCTGGTGAGACTTGAGGGGCGCGCCCCGTTACCTGACGTGGCACCCTCCTTCTCTCACCTCTATTTATCTGGTTATTTGTGGGCAGTGTTGGTGCAGTCTGCACTACCACTGTTGATGGTGGTGCCGGTGCCATTGCCAACTGTGCAGCCTGTACTGGTCGCTCAGTGCATTCTACCAGCATTTTCAGGAGGCTTTTGATTTCCCCCTGGAGTGGTTTAAATGCCGCCCTATCTGCAACAGCCCCACCTGGCTCCACCCTTGTGTTCCCTTCTATGGCCCCTATCTCCATGGGTTCCACCAGCCTATGGGCCCCGGACAGCCTGCCCCCTGGCCCTGCCAGGCCTTCCTCATTCTCCCTGGCTACAGACATGGCTGCCTCTAGGCTATCTGCCCTGGCCAGGGGCACATTCAGCCTGACCACTGGCTTGATCAGCAAGTCCTCAAACTTCTTGATGACCATGCCATGTACTGCACCCAGCTTGCATAGCCCTTTCTCTGGCCAAGCCCTCTGAACCGCCATACTGTATCGCATACAGTATGCCGACATCAGCTCCCCTTTCTCCTGTTTGAGTGTGAACACTATGTCAATTAGGGCAGTGGCTTCCGTGGCTGTTAAGAACAGTGCTACCAGGCATTCCCGGACCTCCTCCCATAAGCTGTTAGCATCATCTTCATATACTGAATATATGACCTCATGGAGGTTGCCGCTAGAGTGACTGAGTGCAAATTTTTACAACATCCGCCCCTCTGGTCCCAGACACTCTACCTGCCTGGCCTACTTGCTCTACCCAGGACCTCAACACTCCCAGGTCTGACCCATCCACAGTGGCTATCTGTCTTCCCTGGTCCTTAAGATCCCGCACAGCCCTCTCTTCCTCCTTAATTTGATCTCTCCTTAGAGCCAGGCGCTCATCCCCCATCATTTTATCTCGCATGAGTTGCGCCTGCTCTCGGTTGGACCTGGTCCCAAGCTCCCTAGTTTCCCTGAGTACCTTAGCCCGGGCTTCCAACTGTCCAGCTGCATATTTGGTTAAATATAATAATCTATCGGTCGATATGTTTAAAATATATATATATATATATATAAACAGTTGGCCCCAATAAACAGAACAAAGATAAGACTGATGTGGTTGAGAAGAAGATATATATTCTCTGGCGGAGATATATTAAATGCCCACCTAAAGTTAAAATTGAATGCCTTAATGCCAGGCGCAGCTGGCATACAGTGCACAGGGCCGCTCACAGGGGGCGCCACCGTGGACTATGTCATAATAACAGGGTCAGCTAGATAGGATAAGTGCTAACTATTACATAGGGAACTGAAGATCGGTAGTGTCCTTGTTTATATTCCCATAATGGATTATAGAGCACATAAACAGTTGGCCCCAATAAACAGAACAAAGATAAGACTGATGTGGTTGAGACGAAGATATATATTCTCTGGCGGAGATATATTAAATGCCAAGAGACCCATGGTCCCCCCAACCCCACAGTCTCAGTATACCGGCTCAGTCGCACCAGCCAGTGCCGTGGAAACCCTAATGTCGTTCATTATGCGGACGCTCAATGGCGTCTGCAGGTAGGCGAAGATGGTATCGCTTGCCCAATCACCGTGCACCCTGAGCTCTTCCAGGGTGGCGCCACACAATGATAGGAAGGTACAGCCCCCCCTCCTCAAGGAGTGGGATGAGTAGTCCCCAGCGTCCAATCCCGCGACCCCACAGAAGTGCTTCAGCATCCCTTGGTATGCCGAGTATCGCAGTTCCATCGTGGCGCCCGCTGGTGTGGGGATCCGGAACGCCATGGCATCAGGCCCAGCTGGGACCTCCCTGAAGTATCTCTCAGTCCAATAAACTGCACACAGGGAGAGGTCCGGGCACCTAGCCACAGGTATTTTGAGCATACGCTCCGCGAATTGTATCGTCTTGGAGCGACGAACTCGCACCAACATTCCCCATGGGAGAAAGGAAAAGTCTCCCCTGAGTAGTGACGAGTCCGAGGCTGTCACCTGGCACTTCCTCAGTAGTGCCCTAAAGCTGCACAGTATGGCCGCCCGCCAGGCGGTGTGCCCCGCCGAGGTGGTCAGGGCAGCGAATATTCGCCTAAGCATGTCGGGCAGTAAGGGGGCTGCTTGCCTGGGATGGCAACCCCACTCCCGCTTGATGCCCTTCAACGTGGATGCCAGCTCAAAGTTTTTGTAGTCGATCGGCTCCGCGCCCTCCGTCTTCAAGAAGAAGTTCAGGCCACTGAGGTAGTTGCACACCGATGTGTATTTGAGAGTCCTGGCCAGCCAGACTGCATACAGTGCTGTCTGTTCTGGAGGGCACGGTGTGGTGGGAAAGTGGCCCCCAAACTCCTCAATGAACTCCAGGTATCGTCTCACCTGAACCCCCCGTGTTGTGATGGAGTTTGGGGCGTAGTACTTGCGTTGCACGGCCAGCTTCTCCCTCCGCAGCTCCACAACTGGAAGTAGAAGGGTCAAGGGAGTTGGTGAATATGTGGTTGCAACAAAGCCTGCGTGCTCTGTCTGCGACCCAGATTCGGTCCTTACTGTCCCTGGCGCTCCAACGGCTCAGGGCGTCGCAGATCGTGTTGTCAGCACTCTTCACATAAACAGACTGAACATCAACATTGTGCTGTGCCGCTATCCAGAACAGCCTGCGCACGAAGTGCATGACCCCCTTTGATTTGTCCCGGCCCGAGGTCAAGGCCGCTCGGACCGTCTCATTGTCCGTGACCATGACCACCGTGCTGTCCTTCCACAGGTGGCCCCAGGTCTGGGCCGCACAGAAGGCTGCCCACATCTCCAGCACGTTTATGTGGGCCCCCCTACAAGTCCCATCGGGTGTGGCGTGGTGTTGGCCCACCTCCTCCCTGATCCTCCCGTCTGGTCCCTCCCCGAAGGCTCCAATCCTCCAATCGCCGGCATGGATGGTCCCGAACCCCTCCCCGGAGGCGTCACTGTAAGTCGAGACGTATGGGGTATGGCGGCCGATTATTTTTGCCTTCCCATTGAACCGTCTGGAGAAGTCCAGCCACCATCGTCTATCCTCATGGAAACCCCCCGAGAGGCGGACCTTGAAGTGGGGTTTTGCCACTGCGTTGATCGTGTCGTACATGCGTCTGCAGAACGTGCGGCCTCGCCGGACCACCTTCGCACAGTGCGCCAGCAAGCCAGCCAGCCACTCCAGCTGGATCCTCCTAGCCTTCTTTCGGCCCTCCAGGGCCAGAAGCGCCATGGTCATCCTGGTCAGCTTGTCCTCCGGCAGCGACATATCCAGGGCGATGGTGTCGATGTCGATACCCAGGAACCTTGTTTTGGTGAACGGGGAGGTGACTTTTGGGAAGCTTATATAGAAGCCCAATCTCCGGAGGATCCCCATTAGGGTGGCCTGGGCCGTGCAGCCCGCGTCGAAGTCACGAGCTATGATACAGAAGTCGTCGAGGTAATTTACCACCTCCCCCACGCCCTCACGCACGGCACATCGGACAACAAAATCAGACAGCTTGCTGAAGACATAAGGGCTGGAGGCCAGCCCCATGCATAGCCTGTTATCTCTTAGAAAGACCGGGTCATTCCCAAAGTCCCAGAATATGCCCTGGCGGTCCCAGTCTCGTGGGTGGATGCTCACCGCCCGGTAAGCATCGCGGATGTCCACGGTCGCGAGATAGTCTCCGGCTTGCATCAGGGCGGCCACATCGTCGACACTATTGTAGGAGAATTTGGCCGTCACGCTATCCGTGTAGTTGTTGACTGACTCCCCCTCTGGTCTGCTGCAATCCACGATGCCCCTCACCCCCCCTCCATCCTTGGGGATGCAGAAGAGCCTATGCACACATAGCGGCCGGTCCGCCGCCCTGGTCAAAGCCCCTGCCTCGATCTCCTTCCTGAGTTTGGCAGACATGAATGACCTCTCTGTCCTCACGGTCTCCCCCGGCGCCCTGATGGCACTCATAGCAAGCGTCGCAGTCCCGGTTTATTACCATGAAGCCGAAGCAGATGCCTTTCATGATATATTCGGCATCGGGGTCAGTATCACCCCTCATGAACAACTCTGTGAAGACCCTACATGGCTTCATCTGGGACACGACACCATCAATACTGTGTGTGCAGCTGCACAAACCTGTCATGCAGCTCCTCCAGGGTCGGAAGTCGGTCACACAGTCGGTAACCGTCTCCCTGACGGTGATGTCGAATACATGCTCATCTCCTGTGCCATCCTCGACGTGGAGCCACTCCGGGTCCAGGCCATCCCCCCTGCTTGTCCATACAGGGGTACCTCTGTGGGGAGTCTCCCCCACTTGTTGGTCACCGGGGATCCCCCCCAGGGTGCCCGCCGCCGCCATCAGGGTATCCACCCTGCCCCACGTGTTGTTATTGTTGTTTACATCCGGGGCCTCCCTACGCGCGGGGGGCAACGCCCGTGGCATGGGTGTCTCCACTGACCCCCATGCTCCACTGCAACCCTCCGTAAGGCCACCCTGGCAGCCTCCCGCCCCCACTGGGGCTCCCGTGTTGTCAGTCCCGCCCAGAGGCGGGGCCCCCACACGTGCCGCGACCACAGTGTTGTTGTTGTTTACATCCGGGACCTCCCCACGTGCGGGAAGCCAGACCTGCGGCTCGGGCATCTTCACTGACCCACATGCGCCATTGTAAACATCCATACCACGCCCTCCGGCGCCGTCAAGTAATGCATCACAACCAGTACCTCGTAAACCGCTACAGTCACTGTCCCAGCTGCATCCACCGCCGGGTTGTGTGTCTGCCTGGATGTCACAAACCCCAGTACCGCTACCGTCCCTGCCCCGGCCGCGTCCACCACCGGGTTGTGTGTCCGCTTGTGTGTTCACTGCGCCCCACCCCGCGTCACCGCTTTCCCGCGGTATGGCCGAATCTGGGTCATGCTCCGCATCCCCGGTGTGGCGTGTCCCGGTGCACCGTCAGTCCCGGGTGCACTTAATGCGCTTGTGGCATTGCGGCTCCCGCACTTGCTGCACCAGTGCCCGAAGCTACAGTCCCCCTCCTTACGGTCACAACCCACTTCCTTGTTCCAGGGGAAGCAGGCCCGCTTGCCTCCCTTTTCATAGGTCTTGAGCCCCTTTGGATTCCCGGTGGTCGCACTCTTAGTTTTGGCCCGCATGGCCTCATGCCCGTAGTGGATCAGGCTCGCCGCCGCATTCCCTGCCGTGAACGCAGCGAAACCCTCCCGTTCCGCTAGCTTGCGCACGGCCGTGTCATATCGAACATGGGCAGTGTCTTTGAACAGCTCATGCTTAGCCTTCGATGCAATGTAAGCAAGGTGGCTGAATAGGGCCTGGCCATCTTTTAATGTCACACCGTCCAGGCTCAGGAACCACAGGCATGATGCCTCCTGTAACTCGGCCACTGATAGTTTGTGCACATCCTTCTTATCCTCAGTATAGTTTTTCAAAGACCACTTACTTTTCCGTCTCCGGGACGTGCTCCTTGTCCTGCTACGTGAACTGGAGTCACTACGAGAGTGCAATCTGCGCCGCCGTGACCGGCTCTTGCGCGATACCTCCCTGTAACTTGAGTGACCTCTTTCCGTATGGGCTGCTCCGCCCTGCTCGGCTGGTGGTGGCTTCACTGTGTCCCTGGCCGCCTTTTCCTTTACTAACACGGTCCGTCGTTCTTCCAAGTCAAACATGCGCTTGTCCCTTTCCAGCTGCCTTATTTCCTCCCTCACGCGTCGCTCCTCTTCATCAATGCACATACTCCGTACGTCTTTTGTGATATCCTCCATCACTCGCTCATCGGAGGCTTCTCCTGCCGTCGCCATCTTGACTGCCGAGAATTTGCGCGTTATGCGTATGTGGTTGCCTGCGGCGTCCTCCTGTTTCACGTCAGTAATGCACCTCGGTCCAGAATGAATTTTACCACACGGGTTGCAGAAACCCTCAGACATACCGTATCGCACAGATGAGTGTCAAGCTAGCATGATTCCAGATACAAGGCGAGCTGGATCGGGGAGTTAAAATTGAATGCGTTAAGGCCAGGCGCAGCTGGCATACAGTGCACAGGGCCGCTCACAGGGGGCGCCACCGTGGTCTATATCATAATAACAGGGTCAGCTAGATAGGATAAGTGCTAACTATTACATAGGGAACTGAAGATCGGTAGTGTCCTTGTTTATATTCCCATAATGGATTATAGAGCACATATATATATATATATATATATATCGACGTACCAACGTACAACTCCTTTCAAGGTGGAGTGCGACTAGCCTCTATCTGTCGACATACATCAAGGCTGAGTGTAACTACCCTCTATCTGTCGACATACACCAAGGTTGAGTGTAACTAACTACCTTCTATCTGTCGACATACATCAAGGTTGAGTGTAACTACCTTCCATCTGTCGACATACATCAAGGTTGAGTGTAACCACCTTCTATCTGTCGACATACATCAAGGTTGAGTGTAACTACCTTCTATCTGTCGACATACATCAAGGTTGAGTGTAACTACTTTCCATCTGTCGACATACATCAAGGTTGAGTGTAACCACCTTCTATCTGTCGACATACATCAAGGTTGAGTGTAACTACCTTCTATCTGTCGATATATATTAAAACAAACACATATCGACGTACTAATGTCCAACTCTCCTACCTGATATATATATTTCAAAACAAACATATATATGGACGTCCCGATGTACAACTTTACTAACTGATATATATATATTTCAAAATAAATATATAAATCGATGTACCGGCGCACAACTCCCCTCTATCTGTCGATATGTTTCAAATAAAATACATATATCGATGTACCGCGCATAACTCCCACATACTATCAATATATTTCTGTCGATATATCTCAAATAAATATAAATCGACGGACCGGCGCACAACTCCCCTAACTGTTGATATATTTCAATTAAAATATATATCAATGCACCGGCGCACAACTCCCACCTAACTATCAATATATTTCAAATAAAATATAACTCGATGCACCGGCGCACAACTCCCCTAACTGTCGATATATTTCAAGCAAAACATATATCGATGTACCGATGTACAACTCTCCTACCTGATACATATATTCCAACCTAAATATATATTTCGACATATATCAATGTCCAACTGTCCCGCTAACTTCAATATATATCAAAACAATATATATATATATATATCAACGTATCGGCGTACAACTTTCTTCTACCAGTTGATATATCCCACATCAAACATCTATCGACGTACCGATGTACAACTCCCACCTAAACCATAAATATATATTAAAACAAATATATATCGACGCATATCAATGTACAACTTTCCTAACTGTCGATATATTTTCAAAAATAAATATACATCGCACAGTTGTCTATGTCAATATCATCATCATCATCATCATCATCATCATCATCATCATCATCATGCTGTCGGTCGCGATGCGACAAAGACTGCTTTCATTACTTGACTGCCGCTCTCCATTTAGCTCTCTGCTGTGAGAGTTGCGTCCATGAGTCGGTCTTAATGTCTCTCAGCTTCAGGTTTCTCTTGATGGTATCTTTGAACCGGAGACGGGGGCACCCTCTCTTTCTGTAGCCAGAAGACAGTTGAGAATAGAGGATCTGCTTTGGTAGCCTGTCTGATGACATCCTCATGAGGTGTCCAGTCCACCAGAGATTCTTTTTGATCAGAAGATCTTCCATAGAGGGCAGCCCCATCCGTTCGAGTATTTCCTTATTCGTCACTTTGTCCTTCCAGGTTAGCCTCATGATTGAACGCAGCTGTCGCATCATGAAGGCATGCAGCTTTTTCACCTGCTGTCTGTACACTGTCCAGGCCTCGGCTCCGTATAGTAGGGTGGATAGCACGATTGCGCGGTAGATCTTACCTTTGACCCGAATGGACACATGGTGGTTGTTCCAGAGTCTCTGGCGTAGTCGGCCGAAAGATGCGCTAGCCTTGGCCATCCTCCTCTGTATCTCAGCATCAATGCGTCCATCACTTGATATAGTGCTTCCGAGATAGGTGAATTCCGGAACAGAGTTCAGCTTGTTTCCGTCAACCATGATTTCCTCCTCTCGGGTTCTTGTAGAGTTGGGTTGGTACAGCACCTCCGTCTTCTTGATGTTAATTTTTAGGCCAAACTTCTTTGATGCATCGGAGAAAGCGTCCACTATTTTCTGGGTCTCTTCAGCAGAGTGGGCAACCAGTGCACTGTCATCTGCGAATAGTAGCTCTCTCACCAGTATCTGAGTAGTCTTGGTCTTCGCTCTGAAGTGTGTGACATTGAATAGGTCAGCGCTCTGTCTGGACTGTATATAGATGCCATCCCCCATGTCTCGGAAAGCCTCGTCTAGCATTGCTGATAGGAAGATGGAGAAGAGCGTGGGGGCCAGTACACAACCTTGCTTGACCCCATTGGTAACCCCAAACGATTCCGAGACTTCCCCTCCAGCACTAATGTTCGCCATCATTCCTGTATGTAGAGCCTCGATCATAGTTGTGAACTTCTCTGGGCATCCGTACTTCCTCAGTAGCTGCCATAGCCCGGTCCTCCCGACTGTATCAAATGCCTTAATGTCGATATACTTCACATCAAACATACATCGACGTACCGATGTACACCTCCCCTAACTGTCGATATATTTCAAAAATAAATATATATCGATGTACCCTTTCTTTCCATACAGATGGTGGTTGGTGTAATTGCTGGCTGCAGCCCCCTGCTACTTTAATACCCACACACACACACAAAGACCGACCACTGCCGATTTGTTTATTCACGGCGGTGGGTGAGCTAATTGCTGCGCGTCAGTCCTTTGTTGCGTCCAGCCACTTAGTCGGTCTAGCCTGTAGCCTCTAACCGTCGTTCTATTCAAAGGAGTACCACTTCTAATCCCCCTTAGATCCGCCAGATGGTAGTGACGCAACTGCGGCGCGTCACCACTGATCCCAACATCCCCTTAGATCCGCCAGATGTAACTGCAGCGCGTCACCCCACTTATCCTAATACCCACAAGGTCCGACCCCTGTGCCGGTTATCTATATCCTTCAGATGGTGGTGATGTAACTGCCTGCCGCCAGATGGTTATTTTCCCGCTAAATACGTTATTTGGACGCCAAATGGCAAATGCGTTATTTTCCCGCCAAACAAGTTATTTTGGATGCTAACACATTATTTTACCAATAACCAATGTTATTTTCCCATTAAATACGTTATTTCAGCATTAAATACGTTATTTCAGCATCAAATACGTTCTTTTAGCATCAAATACGTTAATCTACCGCTCAGATACCTTATTTTTGTATTAAATACGTTATTTTAACGCGAAATACGTTATTTCAACGCGAAATACTTCATTCCAATGCGAATCGGACAAGAACTGACTGAGCGCCAAATTTAATAACATATCAACTTTGCCGTCTCGCCGGGCCAGAAACCGCACTGAGCCGCCGCATGGTTCTGGCGGCGTCGCGCACACACCCCTAACTTCAACTATATATAAATTTATATCATTCTTTAACACAGAACTGGCGGCGTCGCGCACACTCCTAACTTCAACTATATATAAATTTATATTATTTAACCCGAACAGGCAGTGTCGCGCACACGCACAACAGCCTTCCCCAATTCCAAACTATATATAAATCTATATCCTTCTCGACACAGAACGCACCAACCCGACACAGAACGCACTAGCCCGACTTACTAATACAAATATTCAAAAAATACTTTCATCAGTCTCACACAGAACGCACTAGCCTCACACAGAACGCACTAGCCTCACACAGAACGCACTAGCAACCTAAGCTTCCTTATTTATCTTTTCATTAAACATACATATTTCAAAACACACATATATCGACACACATGTCTCAAAACACACACACATCGACACACACAGTGCTCTTAATTTCGTTTTATGTATTGTGTGAGTGCAGGCAGTGTGTATGCCATGTGGTTGTGTTTCCTTCCGCTGTACCTTTGTTACATACATACATGTATCAACAACAATTTTAACACATATATATAGCCACACATTCCCCTGCACACACATCTCGACACACATGCATTAACACACATATATCAAATTTCTCACACACCACAGAGCTTTCAATTTCGTTACAAATAGCGGTACAATAGTGTCACATCCTGTCTCGACGCCCCCAGCGTCCAGGACAAGTGATATAAATTATAAGCACAAGACTGGACCCTACCTGACCATTGATGACATGCGCATGTGTCGTCATCACGGGTGTTCTCGTCGTCATCACGGGTGTTCTCGTCATCATCACGAGTTCTTCTGTCATGTCTGAGAATCGTCTCAGAGCTTCGTCATGGTCGCCACTATAGTATTTCTGAATGCCCGGCCACGTATTTCTGAACGCCCGGGACACCAGATAATACTACAGAAACTCTCCCCTTCATATCACTTATCTATCAACTCATTAACCAATGCTAAGGAAGAATGAAGACAAGTCACACAGATAAACAGTGGAGAAGTTGTGCTTTACTAACACCAACTCCTGTCCACCTACCAGTGACCTATCATCCACACCCCTTGCCTTCTAGCCACACAATATCTCATTACCACTTTAGCCTGTATAGAAAGCAGTGCCTACAGCCCATGGGACAGGAGTCCTATGGCTGTGTACACACTCGATTGGAATATATGAATTTTGCCAGCATCAGACAGAGTGTCTGGGGTTCCTGCTCTAGAGTAGGTGTATCTCACTCCAGAGCCAGGAGTAGAGTGATCTCTCTTCAGTGTGTCTGAAGCAGAGTCCAGAATAATGATCTCAGGTTTGAGGCTAGTGTGGTCAGAGGGCCAATGGGATGCAGGTGACTGGGCAGTCCACAGCCAGCCAATCAGGCACCTCCACACTCAGGGTGGGTGGCACCCTCCCCCAGTAGGGGTGGCTGTCACTCAACCCAGCTGCAGGTGTACTGCCTCTTATATAGGAACATCTCTTCATTAATCTCAGGCATAATATATGAACATATATTTCACACAGCTTATATCATGTCATAATGGGAGTGGGATATTATTACTTTTAGTTTATATAACATCGTCCCCACTCCGTCGCCCAAGACTAATAATGCTCTCTGCCAATATATAATTATTAACCGAAAATCCGTATATTTTTACAACTGGAACCAGTGCCTTCACACTTGTTCATAGCTTGTTCCTACCGAAGCAGTTTTTGCTCGGATTTAGGCAGGGCTGACATTCACCCCTCCTCGTTGTGGTGGTATATTTAGGCAGGGCTGACATTCACCCCTCCTCTTTGTGGTGGTATATTTAGGCAGGGCTGACATTCACCCCTCCTCATTGTGGTGGTATATTTAGGCAGGGCTGACATTCACCCCTCCTCATTGTGGTGGTATATTTAGGCAGGGCTGACATTCACCCCTCCTCGTTGTGGTGGTATATTTAGGCAGGGCTGACATTCACCCCTCCTCTTTGTGGTGGTATATTTAGGCAGGGCTGACATTCACCCCTCCTCTTTGTGGTGGTATATTTAGGCAGGGCTGACATTCACCCCTCCTCGTTGTGGTGGTATATTTAGGCAGGGCTGACATTCACCCCTCCTCGTTGTGGTGGTATATTTAGGCAGGGCTGACATTCACCCCTCCTCGTTGTGGTGGTATATTTAGGCAGGGCTGACATTCACCCCTCCTCTTTGTGGTGGTATATTTAGGCAGGGCTGACATTCACCCCTCCTCGTTGTGGTGGTATATTTAGGCAGCGCTGACATTCACCCCTCCTCTTTGTGGTGGTATATTTAGGCAGGGCTGACATTCACCCCTCCTCGTTGTGGTGGTATATTTAGGCAGCGCTGACATTCACCCCTCCTCTTTGTGGTGGTATATTTTGTATCCAGGACCCAGCATGCCAGTCGCAGCACAGTTCCTAAGGCGGGAGGTGATGAACACACATCCACAAAGTGTTCTTTTATCTAATGAAATATATTCGCTAGTTAGCCATTTAAAATAAAATTTACTTTAAAATAAAGTAGGCCCAAAGTAGATTATGACCATCAACCTAATGTATATATCTCAGACAATTTCAGAAATTGAAAATCAGCAGGGTATTTGTAACTTTAAGTACCGTTTTCTAACATCACGGATCCAATGGATGAAATGGGATTAGTTTAGTTTGTAGCAAGGCAAAGGTGACTGAGTTCTTAGTTTGTAACTGTTATCCGTGGAAATAGCCTGTGCATGGGCATGGCCTAAGTGTCAATCTAGATGGCTGACCTATATTTGAATGATGGAATCTCAGTCACTGTGCAAAGGAATTCCTGGCACTCATTTCTAATAGCTATTTACAGTTCATGCACACTTACAATTAAAGATCTGCGAAGAACGCGAATACACTGCTAGATTTGCGAGATATGTAATTATGCTGAGATATCTGTGAGTAATGACAATAAAATAACTATATATGTTGAAACCAGTCCATAGGATAAGTATTTGCTATGTCAATATTTTCGTATTTTAGAATATGGTTTAAATTCAATATAAAATATTAATATTTGATTATTTTCATGGATTTCACAATCACTCGAGGGAGTTCCACTATATTTCCGCTATATCCTTTGCACATCCCAAGGATCACGCATAACATTTACAATGAATTTATATAAAATATATTTGAGTAAATTAAAGAAAATTAGAACGAGAATTAAATTTATTTGTAAAACATCCCACCATGGGATAATGCATATTCTCCAGTCTGGAGCGTGTGTAGGGACGGGACAACAACAACAGCAGCGGCCGCCTGCCAGATGAGGATGCAAACAACAAAACAAAAACACTGGCAGGCGTACGGAGTGTGCTTGGTGTGGATACTCCCACAGGCGCGACTGGGATGCATGTCCCGCCAAAGGCAAGGGATGCTCCGAATGTAAGAAAATCTGTTACTTTGCGAGAGTGTGCCGTAGCAAGACGACGGCCATAAATGAAATTACGGTCGATGATGATGGCGGTGCGGATGAGTGGCAGCCCAAGCAGCCGGAGGAGGACCTCTTCATCGGAGCAATATCAACCGATGACAACAAATTGGCTGACTTGTGGTTCACCGACATTCCGATCGGGACAATGGATGTCAACTTTAAGTTGGACACTAGTTCCGAGGCAAACATCATCCCTATGGACGTGTTCAAAAAGATTGACAAGGCTGAATTGACCAAATCCAGATGCCGCTTGGTCACCTACTCGGTGTGAAAGTACAACATCTGAACACTTTGACTTCTGGATACTGAATTTTTTATTCACGCCCCAGGGCTCGCTGAACCCACCGGCTAAACTTTCCATGACATCATCTCATTTACATAATCCTTTGTCCAAACCGTTGCATCTCATTATCCTACATTAGCCACAAACCTATACGTCTATTATGCATATATCACACTCGGGTCAGAAAATCAATCCGAGAGGCAAAACTACACTTCAAGTACGGGACCAGTGGCTGCGTTTCCAGGTGATCGACAACGGACGTGCCATCCTCGGCAAGGATGCATTGACAGCATCAGGTCGGAGGACAGTGAAGACAGCAATGAAGCTTGAAAAATGATAAAGACATTTAACGATGTATTCACGAGTCTGGGAACTATCAAAGTAGAGGCTAAAATCTATGTAGATAACAATTTTCAACCTGTAATAGATCCTCCTAGAAGAATTTCCCATGATATTGAAACTAAAGTACGTGAGGAATGGACAGAATGATCACATTGGGAGCAATGGGAGAAGAAACTGAGCCTACACCATGGGTCAATTCTATTACCATAGTAAAAAAAACTACTACAAAAAGCAATGCTAACAAAATTACACGAAACGCATCAAGGCATTATCAAAAGTGAAAGGTTAGCTAGAGAATATGTGTTTTGGCCAGGCATGCAAACGCAGCTAGAAGATAAGATAGCAAGATGCAGTCTATGTCAAAAATATTGAAACAAACAGCACAGTGAACCCCTGCAGTCACACAAAATACCATGCTTACCATTCAGCAAAATAGGGGCCGACTTATTTCAAATAGGTAATCAGGATTATTTGTTGATAGTGGATTATTTGTCAAAATACCCAGAGGTTATTGAACTACAAACGACAACAAGCAAAGCAGTAATATTAGCCATGAAACAGACATTGGCTAAGATTTAAAAGCTAGAGTTATTTAATCAATTATCTGCATCATTCTAATCTGGGCCAGTTCTAATATGACCGAGGATGTTGCTAGGATGTAAAGCCCCACTAAACAAAACTAATCCGTGATTGGAGTTATCTCCTCGGGATTCTGGAACAGGGGTCACATCGGACAATTCACACTTTAAGCATCCTCCGATTGAATACTGTGTATATTGAGTACTAAACCTTAAATATACATAAATAATATATGTCCTTATCTATGTTATATATATATTATATATAACATATAATGTTATGTATAACATATATTTATGGAAATTGCATTATTTATATATATTTAAAGTTTATTACCCAATGCATGTTTAACCGTTCTACTCCTATCGTTCTATTAATATACACGTGGCTTCCCCGCTCCTGCTGCTGGCTGCCACTGTCTCTCTTCCTCTCATCCGTCCTAGCCATTTCACGTATTCGTTAATATAATCTCGCCCGAGTTCCGACAGCCTATGGACATGTCCATGGGCTCTACCCCCGCATATCGCTTGTGTATTAATTGCAATTACTCCTATATTTCCATTGCTAAAGGCTACATTCCTTACACACGGCATGTGGCATGTGAATGCAAATGCGAATGCGGCAAAAAATGGAAACGCCTGTAAGTCAATGGGGGTGATTCCTTACACACGGCATTTGAATTCGAATGCAAATGCAAATGCGAACGTGGCAAGTGAACCGGTCCATGTAGCCATCGTTGTGGCATGCGAATAGAAAAATGCAAGGGGAAACCCATGGTGAGCTGCTCAACAGATGGGATGTGTCTGGTGTGGGTTTTCACTTCAAACGGTTGGGGGGGTGTCCCTATTCACATTGGTTATCTATGCCACATATACGACATTCAGTGATTTGCAAAAATAGTGTTGAGCTTGATTTAATGGATTTCACCTTTTAGTATATTGAATTTTAAATAAAATGACACCTCATTTGTGAAAATCGGTCTAGTATTAAAGAAAATAAGGACTTTTTAAAGTTGTTACTGTGTTAAAATAAAACCAAATCGCTGCATGCCGCATGCCACGTGAAAGGAATCATCCCGTTCACATGCCACATGCCACATGCCGCATGCCGCATTCGCATGCCGCATACCGCGTGTAAGGAATGCTAGCTTAAGACCGATGGTGTACTCCACCGCCGCTGTCACTTATAAACACCCAAGATATTACCTATTATTGTTATTGTCCGTATTAAGAAGGTGGTTACTAGTACCGAGGAGAGGGTTATTCTGCATTACTGTAATGTCTACATTACTCCATCATCTGTGCAAAAGGCAAATAGTAATAGATATAATAATGAATCATTGTTAGGGGGTTGACCATGATGGTTAATGTAATAACGGACCTGTTCATAAAGGGTAAGGAATGCAAGGAACGTCTCAATCACATTTTAAGAGCTCACAACTTTATTTCTGTTCCTACCAACATATTGTAATCTCTTCCAATGTCAATCGTATGAATAAATACTTCCCCTCCATTCCCTTTATAGTCAAGATACTTCCGATTACTGTATTTAAAGCCAGATTATCGTCTGAAACATCAGAGCGCCAATGAAACACATCTGACGGGTCGAACCTTCTACATTGCTAGGAGAGTAGTGCAGGATGCCGTGGCACGTCTACTAGCAACGAGTCACAGCAGCGAACCCTTCCCCACATTTGATGGCCAATGCGGGTTCGTCTTGGCGAGCAGCCCGCATTTCCATATGCGAGTCGCTCGACCCAAGCCTGCACTGGCCACAGCTAGATTATAGTATTGCCCACTTCACATGTTATGTATGGCATATATATTATATATAACATATATGTTATATATAGCATAAAAATAACATATGTAACATATATATTAGATACTGGGACATAAATACACAGATATATAAATATTCATATTCATAGTTATACATAACCAGATCAGCAAAGTTGGTCACATATATTTATATGGATAGTGATAAGCCTGTTATTGCGTGTAATAAGCTCTGTAGTGTACTTCCCTCCCCCTGCTCCCTGGGATAGGGTGGGGATGGGGGGATTACCCAGCATGCTCCACTCGTTTCCCCCCTGCACGAGGCCTCACACTCCACTCACTCGGAAGTTTGTCCATATATATAGGCAACCAACTTTCCACGCGGAAGAAGTGAGCACTCATTTCTTCATATCAAAAGTGTATTTGAAAATAATCATAATTTGCTTCACTCGGCAAAGAAGAAGAGGAGAGAGAAGAAAACTTTGAAAGGTTTAATCAAGTAACAATTCGGCCTGAAGCAGGCTATGCAGGTGGGTGACCAGGACCCGTCAGTTTGAGTGCCGGCAGGGGCAAAGTTCAAGTTCTGTATTAGGACATCATGTATTCAGATTGCTGAGGTGAGAAGACAGTCAGCGCTCACCCCCCCCAGGAAGAGGGTGAGAGGGTGGGGAAGCGAAATGAACAGCCAGAGTCACCGAGGTGGACTGACTTTAGACAGGGAAACGAAGAGCAAGGAAAACAGAAATAGACAGCCTCGTTCGCAAATTATGCATGTTAGCCTAGCCATAAATATAGCTTCACTCGGCAAAGAAGAAGAGGAGAGAGAAGATTATCCATATTCAGGTGATTACAAAATTAGAAGGATCAGGGAAAGGAGAGCTGAAGGTCATGCAGTACATTTACATGGATAATCTAGTAGTGAAAGGGGAACACAACTGATATCTCTCGAGGTTAAATGAATTACATCATGTTAATGCTTTATCTTTAGGGCTTTATCGCTAAATGAACTACTTGGGGCATTGGCTAGAAGTTATGTGGCTGACTTATACTGAATCTGGTCACAATTATATCTTGCTGCCATTAATAGCTGGCGAGCACAATCAGAGAGAATGGGAGCTCTGCGGTAACTTCTGGAACCATTCCAGATCCTTCAAGAGTTCTGGATTACGATGAAAGAACCCTTGTATGTGGTGCTCGAAAAGCTGTACGAGTTCTGTTAGTGAATCTAGACCGACTTGATGCATTTAGCCAGCTGATTACCCTTCCCCGCTATGCTCTAGAATTATTTTAAGTTAGATGTGTTTGGTCTACCACAATATACAGGCATGGAGAATTTCTGTGACTTTTGGTCTGTGAGAGAGACCATCATGTATACTGTAACTAATTAAGAACCTAGCAAGTTAGGGAATTAATAGGCATGAAGCACTTATCTTTGGCAATTTCTCGACCTAATCTGACAGTGCTGGTGGTCCGGTATCACAGTGTGGTAGCACTATAACATCCGACAAGTCGTCACCTGTCCTGATACTGACTTAGATGTTGACTACTTCATGTGGTAGTGCCAATGCATTGGTGTTGTACATTCCGGATGACTGAAACCCCTGGCTGGTGGGCGCCCTGCCGAGTGCGAGACCGGGGTGGGGCATGCACCGAGTTGCTAGGACATAAAACAAGAACAAAGAAGACATTTGCTCTTAAGATCAAATTTTATAGTTGTGAGCAGTTATCACCTCGGAAACAACTCATGATGCGAGGAGCTGTTAAAGACAACATACTCTTCCACTGCTTCATATCAAATTCTGTTACTATGAATTCTATTCAGTGCTATAATTACATATTATTAATTATGGGCATGACTTAATAGTAAAAGAGTGCGAAACTGACACAGTGAGGCGGCACCAACAGTCTCTATAGTATTACTATTCGGAACTACAGGCTCCTACTACCACCCGGTGTTAACTGTTACAGGTCTAGGCGGATCCATTCCGGTTGAGCATCCGGGTGAATCGAGTCGGGTGAACGTGTAGTTTACCATGCGGAGCTCAATCAGATGAAGGAAGTAGCTGGCGAATGGCAATGGTTCCTATCACTCGATACACAGGGTATAAAATATTCCGATAATAAGCATTGGTGGGGAATGCAAATGTTCTTGTGAAACAGGTATACATGGCCAGGTGCATAGATGTTTATTTAGATGCTGGTGTTGCTTGAATGATAGGTAAAATAGACATAGTGGTGCTGGCAGGACTGTATGTAAGGGGTACTCTGAGACCAGCTGTTCAGTGATTGAGTGAATGATGGTATCTTATGCAGTGCCGACAGCATAGGAGGTATTTATGCGTAACAGTAGTGAGCGGCAGTTATGACCTCAGTAACGCACTCATGATGTGAGGAGCTTTATAAACATAATCTTCCACTGCTTCATGTCAAACCTATTACTATGGTGGCCATTCACTGCTACAATTACATTCTGTTAATCATGAGCATGACTTAATGGCATATTAGATAAGGAAACCTCTCTTCACAGTTATCCTAGCCCACCGGTACCGGAGTGAGGAGCAAGCGGTTGAACGTGTAGTTTAGATTATCCTAGCCCGCCGGTACAGCACTGAGCAGCAAGCGGGTAAAGGTGTAATTCACAGTCCGTAGCTCAATCAGCTGTAGAACGGCAGTATGTAACTAGTTTACATTATCCTAGCCTGCCGATACTTAATAGTGAAAAAATGCTAAACTGAATACAATGAGTCGGCGACCAGCAGTCTCTATAGTATTACTATTAGCAAACTACAGCGTAGTGCTGCCATCTGGTGTTAACTGTTGGAATTGACCAGTAGCTTCCACTGCCAGTATGATAAGCACAAGCGAGCAACCGTTAATAAAATAAAAAGATAATACTTGCACTACTTCAGATGAAATTCTGTTAAATTAGGACGAGTCACTGCTGACACCAAATTCTGTCATTTGTGAGCATGACTTAATAAATTAGAATTCTACCGATGAAGAACTGCCACTAACACTGTCATGACGGTTCACATACACTAGCAATGTTGAAAACAAAGTGTGAATAATGTTCCATTGCTTCTTAAGAAATTCTATTATTTAGTGACTATTCACTGCAAAGATTAACTTCAGTTAATTATGAGCATGAGTGGCAACGATTACTATCACCTCGGTAAACACGATAAGTGACATGAACAGCATGGTGACAGGCAAGTGAGTAGTACTAATCACTGGTACAAGTAAATTCTGTTAATTATGAGCACGATTTAATGACATATTAGATAAGGAAACTTCTCTACGCAGTTATCCTAGCCCGCGAGTACAGCACTAAGGAGGATGCGGTTGAACGTGTAGTTTACATTATCCTAGCCCTCCCGGACAGCACTGAGCAGCAAACATAAATAACACCTGGGGGGAGGGGGTATGTGAGGCAACTCCTCCAAAGACTGTATCTAAGAAGTGACACTCCTCCTCTATACTATTTTACTATACAATTTCTATATTTAATGAGTAATAGTTTACCAACTCCACATATCCCTCATATGCCTTTGGGTTTTATATATTACCATTTACCATTAGATAGATAAGTTGCAATTCATTATAGTAGAGTTCATATATCCTCATGCCATTAGATCGGAAAATTTTGCAACGTACTCCGCCACTCCACTTCTTACCACCTGCCCAGCAGCGTAGAAAGAAGTGCCCAGTACTACGTTGTAGTTATATCATCTTTACATATCTTCTATCAACCAAAATAATAAATTGAGTCTAAGTAGTCGCGTTAATGGATATGAAGTCTCTGACTTCAAGAGAGAAAAAAAAATAAAAAATTGAATAAAAAATAAATTTTTCATTTTATTTTTATAATCTTAATTTTTACCATGTTTTGAATATCATATCATTCTTCTGATATCTGACATGATGTCTTAAGAAGCATTTGATTCATTTGCCATCATTTTTAGCTTATTACGAGCATTTTTTAGATTTGTGACGGTTTAGAGGTCGTTTTGCAACTATTCAAAGGTACACTCCAGTCACATAGCATCGACCTTACATTAGTGCTTAATCGGATTTGGTATCTGCTGTCATTTAGTCCAACATCGATACGCTTGTACAAGGCTTTTTGTTTTACCGACTGTCAAAATAGAAGAAACCTGGGACGTCGATGGTAGACACGTGGTTGCTCGACAGGTATTCATAGGATTAACATTACGGAACTCAATCCAATGAGAAAACAAAGCTTAAGCAGTTTGAATCGATGACCTAGTTTCAGGAACTATTTTCTTGCAAATCAAGACCAAAATCTTCGATTTCACCAATTTAAAGTCATTTTGTGTCGAAATAATGGCAAAAGATGAATCAATGTCTTTTTGTACCTCCTGTACAAGGATAAAGCATCAAATATCAGTATTAACAAATATAATCACGGCAATAGAAATTCATATATGACAGCGTTAACTCGGCGGCGTAATGTAAACAAAGCAATGACAGTGGTTGTTTTTGAACTTCAAAATCATAATACTTATATCTATATTATTAAATAATAATAGAATTACATGCTCTTGCTCAAGTTTAAACCATACTGTAGCAGTATTAGAATCTTCTCTCTTCGTTGACGTCGATTTATGATGTTAAAGCGTTTCTCCGGCGAAAACGGCGAATTTGTATTGAATAAAAGTGTCTCCGCGTTAGTTCTCCATGAACTACGCCAGTCTCCGCTCTTGATATCGCTAACACAATCCAATGACCATCAGCATATGCGTTAGTTCTCCGTGAACTCAGCATTGTCCATCACATAGCTGAAGTGAAATCATTGACTCAGTCACCGATGCTAAACTTCCTCGTGAACCTTATTGCGAACGTAGTGACCAACAGCATATGCTGCAGTTCTCCACAAACTGAGCCTCGTGTTGATATTGCTGATATCGCGAAGTCAATTTAATGTCAATGTTAAAGCTGCATACTTCTAGAACATCGTCGATCCAAGCACCCGTCAGCATATGCTTTAGTTCGTCGTGAACTCAGCATTGTCCATCACACTGCTGCTATGAAATCATTGACTCAGTCACATATGCGAAAGTTCATCGTGAACCTTATCAGTCCAACATAGTGACCATCAGCATATGCTACAGTTCCTCGTGAACTGAGCGTTGTCCATTGTTATTACTGATGTGATCTCAATGTTCAAGGTCTTGTGATCCAGTGATGTAGTCTTCATAGAGGGCAACCAATGACTTCTTCTTACACAGAAATTATCGATGTAACATATAAATTATTATGTTTATATTCAATAAAATTATTTTAGAATAATAATATTCTCCAAGTATTTTTAAATTTTAAATCTATAACCTATAGATTATATAACTAGACGGTTATGCAATATAATGAATGATCATTAACATGTTCCTATAACATGAATAATATCAATAATATACATTTCTAGTATCAAAATCATTAATATGTTTTCAAAACACTAATAATGTTAATGATAAATATCTCTAGTATCAAAAGATCATTAATATGTCCCTATAACAAAAATAATGTCAATGATAGTTTTAGCTAGTTAATAATATACATTTCTAGTATCAAAATTATTAATATGTTTTCAAAACACTAATAATGTTAATGATAAATATCTCTAGTATCAAAAGATCATTAATATGTCCCTATAACAAAAATAATGTCAATGATAGTTTTAGCTAGTTAATATTTGATAATACATGCAATGTTTAATCATATGTCTATGTCAATGGAACAAATTAATACTGTAATACATGATAACATTCATCAATTATGCAATGAATTTTCAATGAATCTTTCATGCAACATTCAACATCCCATATGTACATGATTTTTCAAATGAATACCTTTTATGGACAACCCTATGTCTAGGATAATTTCAATATGAAAGACATCTCATGACAATAATGTTAATAATGTATCTTCATGAATTTCAATGAACACATCTCGATGCAATAAATGATAACATTCAACCATACTCATGCATTATAAATGAACCATTTATCAACCTCTGACTATGACATTTAATGACAATTATGATAACATCCTACATTATATTATTTAGTTTCAAATAAATTTACTATGAACCATGCAACATTTAACCTATCATTTGTCAATGAATTTCAAGTGAATAAATAAGAATACATGCAACATTCAACACCTCATCTGTCAATCACTTTCAAATGAATAAATATGAACACATGCACACCCAACATTTACACAAATTTACAAATGAATAAATATTCAAGCTAACTTATGCCCATGATATTTTCAAATATGAAAGACATCTCATGACAATGATGTTAATAATGTCTCTTATGCATTTCAATAAGTAGTTCCTGACAACCTATGTCAATGATATTTCATGACAATAATGATAATATTCACAAGCTCGGTTCATTCATGATCGACAAATCCAAAGTTATCAGATTTTACCGTCGACATTGTACTATGTGTTTAGATCTTCCTCAAGCAAAAGAACTTAGGTGTATTCCATCCCTATGGAACAAGAATTGGCTAGTATCGTCCCCCATGACAACATGAGAACATGTAACATCATGAGTTTATTCCATCCCTATGGAACAAGAACTGGACAACGTTGTGTCTTATGACAAGAAAGAAACTTTATTCCATCCCTATGGAACAAGAACTGGACAACGTTGTGTCTTACGACAAGTGCGAAATATGCCGTACTACAAGATGTAACAGATAGGGCGACATTATTACAGCCCATAACAGAAAACCACAGTTTCATCTCCCCCATGAGTTTAATTCATCCCCATGGACAAAAATAGGTAAGAGTCGTCCTATGACAATATGTAGTAGATAGGGTGACATTACTATAGCCCACTACAGTGTCATCTCACATCAGAAGATGTGGAATGCCACTGCATTACAAGAAGAAGAAGAAGAAGATAATACCACTAGTATCATCAAGAAAAGAATCTTCCTTGCAACTATAGTTTTAAGCAGAGTTTAACAGTCCATGTGACTGTACGATCCAACACAAGTTTGATGTGGCCTATCCACCAGGTAAGTTTCATTCATTTGAATAAGTTTTAAACAAAATCTAACATTTAAGGAACTCTCAGCCAAACCTCAAAGAATTTTGTTTTTAGTCATCTCTTGTATCATTTTATATTATCAATAGCAAAACATTACCATCTACAACATGTCTATATTTAAACAGTTTTTGGTTACTTAATTACTGGCGCAACTTACGTTACAAAGTGTCAATGTTGGCGCTAGTTTAGTAAGGAACATAAACATTGCTTATGACTAAACCTCGCGAACCCTGTCGATTAGATTTAGACCTGTTGACTTGCGCTATTGTTAATTCTTGCTTCGTGTTAACGCAATGGTTAGGCATGGCGCAATCATTATTTATTAGTGGCGCAGAAACAAAGAAATTTCTTGTTGAATGAGCCGAAGCACTCATACGTCCACGGATTCGTCGATCCTTCCGCAGTGTTCTTTGCTGTGATTGGTCAATTTTTCTGCATAAATTAGAACTACCAATTATTGAATCCTCCCTCAGCGCTTGCTGGCGCGTGAATGGCCCAGCACCAATTTCTCTCGAATGTAATACTTTAGGTTTTATTTTTGTTTTATTCACTAATAATTCATTAGTGCGTCGATTTTGATCAGAAATAATCGGATCGAAAGGCAAAGGTTGCGAAATACCTTTTCTTCTTTCAGTTCTAGTTAATCGTGGTGCAATATCATCCCAAATGATGCTAGAATCCACTAATCTAACTTTATCACGGTTAACAACTTTACGATCGTTATTAGGGCCAACTACAGTTACCACTGAACCCCGTGATCTAACGACTATGTATCCTGGATCGTATTTCCTCTCCAAAGGTCTGGATTCATTTATAAGCAAAAGAACTTTATCACCTGGAGTTAATTTAACTGCATTCGCCTTTTTCCTAAGACGAGCAACATTATAATTTCGACTTTCTTTACGATTTTGAACAGCTTTAGCTAAAGCTATAGACAAATCATCTACACAATAAGCTAAGTTCAAATCAATCGTCCCCGTCCATCGATACAGTAAAGAACTATGCTTCATACCTGGATGTCTACCATAGGTTAGAAAGAAAGGAGAATAACTAGTGCTATCAGAAGGTACAGTATGATACACATATATCACATCAGGCAAATACGTTTCCCATAGACTAGCACGAGAATTAAATAATTTCCTCAAAATGCTTTTTATAGTCCTATGGTATCGTTCTAGCATACCATTTGACTGTGGATGATATGGTGTTGTATGTCTTACCTCTACACCTAATTCCTTAGAATGATTCATAATCAATTTGTTTTTAAACTCTAACCCATTATCTGAAATAAACATACAAGGAATTGCATGGTGAGGAATATAATCATTAAATATGTAATCATGAATTCCCTTCGATGATTTATCTGGCAATGTTTTATATTCAACCCAACCACAACAATGATCTATAATAGACAATAAATATCTATTACCACTTGTACTAACTGGATATGGACCAGAAAGATCCGCAGCAATCACAATACCAGGTGCACTAGGCAATGGCATTGATTGTGGATACTTACGCACATGTGCATTTACTACAATTAACTACACAATTTGGGCAATTAGTAATTACTCTATGGACATCTCCAGCTATACCAGGCCAACGTAAATGTTCCTGTAATCATTTTAATATTTTAGACATAGCCATATGACCTACCTCAGTATGAGCTATCTTTATCACAGAATTCCTGTATTTTTTTGGTAACACTAATCTAGGATACGTATCTTTCTTAGCAGGAGCTATCATAGAATAAAGCAAATTATTCATTAATAAATAATCTTTTTCTTCATACTCACCTAACGTATACTCTCTCATCTTTTTCTGTTCATTACAAGGGAAAATGCTTTTTCCAATAGTATACTTCTAGAACTATTCCTGCTATTTTTCTATCAATTAATTCTAAACTACTCCATGGATGTACAACATCACATAAAGAAACAAACTTATTTCTGTAACAAATCTCAGCATTCATCATCATCATGCTGTCGGTCGCGATGCGACAAAGACTGCTTTCATTACTTGACTGCCGCTCTCCATTTAGCTCTCTGCTGTGAGAGTTGCGTCCATGAGTCGGTCTTAATGTCTCTCAGCTTCACGTTTCTCTTGATGGTATCTTTGAACCGGAGACGGGGGCACCCTCTCTTTCTGTAGCCAGAAGACAGTTGAGAATAGAGGATCTGCTTTGGTAGCCTGTCTGATGACATCCTCATGAGGTGTCCAGTCCACCGGTGATTCTTTTTGATCGGAAGATCTTCCATAGAGGGCAGCCCCATCCGTTCGAGTATTTACTTATTCGTCATTTTGTCCTTCCAGGTTAGCCTCATGATTGAACGCAGATGTCGCATCATGAAGGCATCCAGCTTTTTCACCTGCTGTCTGTACACTGTCCAGGCCTCGGCTCCGTATGGTAGGGTGGATAGCACGATTGCGCGGTAGATCTTACCTTTGACCCGAATGGACACATGGTGGTTGTTCCAGAGTCTCTGGCGTAGTCGGCCGAAAGATGCGCTAGCCTTGGCCATCCTCCTCTGTATCTCAGCATCAATGTGTCCATCACTTGATATAGTGCTTCCGAGATACCTATACCTGCATACCTGCATTACACATTTCCATTATATCTGTCCCAATTAATAATTCAAAAGCTAAGGATTCAAGTACAAAGAAAGGATATACCTTATCATAAATAGAAATGTAAGTTACACCTAAAGTTGGAATTAAATGACCTGAGATTGATCTCAGTCTACTACCTGGATACAATTGCCTATGTGCTATTCCAATATCTACCAAATTTCTAAATGCATTTACATGTATTAAACTTTTAGCCGCACCTGAGTCTACCAGACCAGTTAATCTAACTTGAACAAAATCAATCTCAATACTCGGACGAGTATCAAGTGCGCTACTTAGTTTCCCGAAGCAGTAGAGCTAATGTTACTACGCAGTAATTTTAAATGTGGACAATCTTTCATTACATGTGAGTCATTACATAAATAGCAAGTCAAACCATCACGCTCAGCACCCTGCGGTCGCTGGCGATACACTTGTCCTTTTTTAGACGTCGATGAGTGCGCCTGCGCAGCCGGCGTCGCTTTCCCATTGCTTCCTCGCTGTTGCGTTGACAGCGCATACTTTCCTGTGTGTTGTGTAACTGAACCTGATCTATTCTTAGATGCAATAGCTACCTCACCCTTCGGCGCTATGTTTACGCGCGGCGACTCAAGACGTCTGCCCGTTGCATAAAAACCGGCACCATACGGTGACGCAACGTTTACTGAATGAATATCGGCACATGTACATTTATTCTCGGTTACCGTTAAGCGTTCTACACACTTTCTTATTGATTTTACCTCATTCTGGAGCGACTTTAGAGCCTGACTCTCTGCTGCTGCTACTGAACTAGCCAGAACTCCTCCAGAAGCAGTTGTTTTTGACATTTTAGAAGAAATAAAGTTAAGACTATCAACCTGACTAGTCATATTTAAATCTGTCAGTCGTGATTGTGCACGTCGTTGCTGTCTCAATGCAGACCTCTCACTCAATATAGCTAGAGTAAAAGCTTCCTCCAATGATTTTGGTCTATTGGTGTCTACGTACCACATAGTCTTGTCATCCAACAATGAATCAAGAAATCGTGATAACAAAATTTCAAAGGTGTCAGTCCCCAAGGTAGCAGAAGGTAGTTTCCACCCCTTACTAGCAGCTGTTTTAAACCGTTGGCAATATGCCGCCACTGTCTCACCCTCATTCTGTACCATAGTCATTACTATACTTTTTAAATGTGTTTTTTCATCTGCAGTTAATAAAGTCTTAGCAATTTCCTCTTTGATATCATCCCATGACTTAGCACCCTTAGTTGTGAAGGCAGTGAATAACACTTCATGCAGTGTACCTGTTGCATTTGAAAGTGTGAAGCGAATTATATCTAAGTCTGACACATCTGCAAGAATTCCAATCCTCTCAATAAGATCTACCCACTCTCTTAGTGCACCTCTGTCAGTCCCATCCAGCATAGGTACAGACTTCCCATATGCTTTAAGAGCTCTTACTTTAGTTTCATTACTTTTATGCAGTAGACTAGTCATTATCAGCCTCTGTACGTTCAGTAATTTGTAATAGTCTTTCTTCATTTTTGTCAGTAATACTTTCTAAGCTATCAGCCATAAACTTAGTCCATGCTTCCAATTTATCACAGTCAGCACTAAGAATACCTATATCTACCTAACTTTCAAACCACAACCCAAATTGTTCACGTAATGCATCCTCTTTTAAACGAACCAGACGGGATGGCCGAATGAGTTAGAGCGTCCGTCTCCCGTGCTGGTAAATCGTGGGATCGTGGGTTCGAGTCCCGGTCGTGTCAAACCAATGACTTTAAAATTGATACTTGTCGCTTCCTAGCCAGGCGCTCGGCATTATTAGGATAGGGCAAGGACTGGTGTGCTCAGTGTCAGGATAATGTGACTGAGTGGGATACCAGGTCATGGTGCCGGCGGCCTGGTTTCCCAGTGGGACAGCACTATAAAGTCGCCATGAGTGCGCACTGTCACAAGTCGGTACCCGTCCTGATATGACCTTAGATGCTGCTAGGACGTAAAACAACAACAAACAAACAAATCCTCTTTTAAACGTGTTATAGGCATTGTGAGTGTGTAGTGTAAGTGTATTTAATACAATATATAACTTACCACCAGTCAAATATGTTCACGCTATTGATATCCTCCTTGTAGCGGGTTATATAGGAAATTTAGTGTGTTGTGAAAAGCACGGTAGAAATAAATTTAAAGAATTGTATCCAACCGAGAATGTACAGTAGCAGAAAAGTGAAAAGTCTCTCCCGTTTATATTAATACGCTCTAATTTACTTCAGGGTTAAAGAAAATTACCGAAAGTAGTCCGAAACGAAAAATTTCTAGTGGTGACACAAGGCTTCAGACATGCGACATTACAGTAATATTGACGCCAAAGACTAAAGCCTACCTCAAGAAATGACACTTTCGTCGGAAAACTCATCGACAAAGCAATTTAATTTAATTTAGTGCCTGCATAAAGCAAAAGGGTTGGAGAATCAAATAGAAGAAAAACTAACCTATCCACTCCAACAACCCACCAGTCGTAGTCAATAGAAAAGTCCTTTTTAGAATTTAGAATAACATATAAAATTAAATGAAATAAAAATACTACCTATTTAATATATAGTTTCTAAAAAAAATTGGAGTTCTAGCCCTAACGTCAAAATTACAACACCACATGCGTTCCATTAACAAGCTTCAACTAACAATTTAATTAAGAAATATACTCTCACTATAGTATTAAATAACAAATAAAATGAAAATGCTACCGAAACACACCGAACGTATCAAATACAGTCAATACAGTCAATACAGTCACTACTAACCAATGTCGTGTATGTTCAAATCTCAGTTGTTTCAACACGTCGTGGTCACCATTTTGTAAAGTCGCCGGCTGGTGGTGTGAGTGGTGTGGACAGGCTAATGAGAAATCAATACAGGTAATGAAGGAAAGTAGAAAAAGAGTGAAACGTAGGAGAGCTAGACTCCTGGTTTATTATCTTATATAGGTTTCTAGAATCCAAGATGGTGGTGGTCACATGGGTTGATCTCCCAATCCCTAACAGGTATTTATCTATCCACCAATCAGAGTTCAATCTCTTGTATCCAAGGCCTTGTCATGCTGGCTACAGTGCCTTGTGGTGTGTAGTGATCCATAAATAACACCTGGGGGGAGGGGGTATGTGAGGCAACTCCTCCAAAGACGGTATCTAAGAAGTGACACTCCTCCTCTATACTATTTTATTATACAATTTCTATATTTAATGAGTAATAGTTTACCAACTCCACATATCCCTCATATGCCTTTGGATTTTATATATTACCATTTACCATTATATAGATAAGTTGCAATTTATTATAGTAGAGTTCATATATCCTCATGCCATTAGATTGGAAAATTCCATGTCAAGACTACCTATTCCAGCCTGCACTCCTAGGAATTAGGAGTACCTCAAGGCAGCATACTGGCCATGACCCTTTTCGGGGTCAAGGTCAATGGTATTGCTGCTGCTGTAAAGCGGGGGGTCTCCTGTAGTCTTTTCATGGATGACTTTGTTTTATATTACAGCAGTGCTAACATGAATGTCATAGAGAGACAGCTACAACTAAGCATAATGGTAAGAAGACAGTTTGAATGTTCAACTCAGGCCCTCAACCTCGTGATTTGATTGTTCGTTTGAAGGGTTGGGTGGGCGGCTGAGTTGAGTCGGTCTGCTGAGCTGCTCGTCTGACTGCCGGGTTGGGAGTGAGTGATAGGGGTTGGGAGGATCCCTTATAAAGGGCTTGTGACGTCATAGTCTCGGGGAGACGAGATCGTGACGTCAAGAGTCTCACGGGCTTGGTTCTGAGTGAAGCCAGTAGGAGGCAAGCAGGGGAACACTCCAGGCGGTGCCACCGTAGGGCTCCCTGTTCGCGCGCAAATTATCCATGTTGGTGAACCATCTTGAACAATTAACCACGCGAACAAGGAGCCCATGTTATGGATTTTTAATGACAAGCAAATAAGGCATAAGCAAGTACAGCAAGATAATAGTAAGAAGACAGTTTGAATGTTCGACTCAGATAGTGGGAGGGCCTGAGTTGCTGAGGAGAAGGTGGCCTTGGGGACGTAGGTGTAGATGGCAGATGAGCGCCGGTTCCCTAAGTTCCGAACCTCGTCCAAGAGGCCCCGGCTCTGATGCATGCCTGGGATCCTCCCCTTCGGAGGCTGTGTAGGGTGTAGGAGTCGGGGTCTGGTAGGCGTGCGGCGCGCATGGCAGCTCTGATGGTGGCAAGTACGGTTGGTTGCCGGTGGGGATCCGTCATGGAGAACGAAAGCCGGGGCATCCGGAGATGCAAGGGCGGTTGCCCTGTACACCAGCCAGGCCCTGACCGGGCAGATGGAGGCGTGCTGGTTTGGGCGGTCGACGACGGAGAAGGTATCCGCCGAGGACCTGGTGGTCTTGGTTAAGTGAATGTGCAGGATGAGTGAGGTGTGTCCCGGCATCATGGATGTCCCGACCCCTGATGGTGTGGCCCGGGTCACCCCTTTGGCCCGTGACCAGAAGGTTCCCTTGCCGCAGGAGGGTGAAGTACCCTATCAGCAGGGCCGCAGCCATGACCCGGGCCCCGGGGCCCGCCGCCCGTAATCGCCTGACGATGTGGTAGAGGAGTTCTGGTGTTATTGGTGGGGCCTGTGCCGGACGGTGGTTGGAGGATCTTACTACCCCGCGCTTGACGACGGAGACCGCGTAGGTGTCGAATGCAGAAGTGGCTCCGCCGACAAGGCTGACCCATGTTCGGGCTCCGCTGAAATAATTGAGGACTGCGGACGGGGATCTGAGACCGCCATCAAGAGCCGTGAGGAAGGCCATCAGGTCGTACTGTGAGGGTTGCCGAGGGTCGTATCGGTGGTCGCGTGAGTGTTGTAGGTATTGCGATACCTGCCGGCTCTTGTTGCGCCAGGTCCCCGCCGCCAGTCCTGCGTTGAGAGTGCGGCAATGCGGCTCTGGTCGTTGTCGCGTGGGGCTGGGGATAGAAAGCAAATAGTTACTATCCCCAGTCTAAATCGCATCTGGGATAGCGGTGTTAGAGTGCCTGACCCTGACCCGGGTCATGTCAACGCGGCGGCATATCATGTTCGCCTTCTCATTGGCAGTGGCGTCAAGGGGGGCCCTACTCACAGCATCAGCAAGCACCAAGTCCTTCCCTGCTTTGTGGATGATCTGGATTTTGGTGGAGTGCAGGGCAGCGAACAAGCACAGAGCACCGGGTCCCTTCTGGCTCCGGAGGCGAGGACCGATTGGGAGGTCTGGTTGTCAGTGTATATTATGATCAGGAAATCTTGTGGCTTAATGGGTGTGAGGGCATGGAGGCCGACGACAAGGTTAATGGTTTCCAGCCTGTTTATGTGGTGCCCGCTCGCTAGGAAATCTTCAAAATAGGCCTCTGAGTAGTTTATCAGCTGGGAGTGGGCACCTCCGGCTCGCAGGGAAGAGTCGCACTCTATGATCCATGGTGTTTTTGGCGGCGTTTTTAGGAGTACCACACCGTTGGTGGTCCTCGCATAGTCGGCGAACCAGGCCAGGTCGCAGGTGAGCTCAGCAGTAACTGGGTGTCTGTCAGTGCGAGGAGTGTCACAGAGGGTGGCTAGGATCTGGTTCATAAATCATCAGGCTGAAGTGACGCACCTCGCGAAATGTTGTAGTCGGCCGATGACTCGTTGGAGAGCAGTGCTGGTTACTTTTGGGGATGCGGCGGCATTATTGCATTCCTTGAGTACTTCCGTGAGTTTGTCGTCTGGTATGCACATGGTCATCTGGTCAGTGCATATCTCGTATCCGAGCCACTGGATGCAGTGTGTGGGCGGGGTGCATTTGGTGGGGGAGAGGGCCAGGCCCAGTGCCACCATGATTTTGAGCATGTCGACGTATGCTGCGTTGGCGGCCTTCTTGGTGGCTGCTACCCCGACGAAGTCGTCGAGGTAGCATAGGGTGAAGTGGCCTCGCCTTCGGAGTAGGTAGGTGATGGCATTGGTGGTACAAGCGCATGCCATTGAGGATGTCCTGCACCCAAATGCTGGTGCCACGTCAAAGTACACCCCTCCGTCGACCATGATGCCGAGTAAGGGGACGGAGAGGGGACAGGTTCGAAGTTGCCTGTAGGCTCGGGCCAGATCCGCAGACCAGATATAGCAGCCCTGGCCAAGCCTCGTGACTTCGTCTGCGAGGTCCATTATTTCGGGAAGTGTGTACTGATCCCTGAATTCACGCTGGCACCGTCGGTGTTCTTCTTGGTGCGAGTCATCATGAGGCTGGTCTGGGCCCAGGGCGTGAATGGAGTTGCCCCGAAGGGGCCAAGAAGGGCGCCGTGTCCTGCTTCTTTCCGGACGTACTCACGGATACAGTGCAGGTGCTCGCCGTCTTCGGTGTGGTTTGTGGTGGCCGGTATTTGTGGGTCGTCGGCCGTATAGTCAGTCAACCGGCCATCCAAACTCCAGAAAATCGACCAGCTGGGTGTCGTGGTAGTTTTTAAAATACTTCCGCCATGCTGGGATCTTGAGGTCAGATGGTACCGGTATCCTGGCTGCGATGTGGTTGGGGAGGCCTGTGGCGCGCACTTTGTTGTAGATCTCCATGTATGGGTGGTCCTCCCATGCCTCGGGTACCGTGGTGGGCCAGATCTTGAGGATGGTGGAGCGATATGTTATCGGGGTGTGCGGGGGGGGGGTCATAGGGAAGTGCTGGTTCAGTGCTTGGGTCAGCGAGCACTTCATCGACATCCTCCGCAGCCTATGCTCGATGGTCGGTTGTGAGCAGGACATCAAGTTGCTCATCCTCAGCCGGGTCGGTACGGAGTCTGTGAGTACGGCAGAGTGGGGCGAGTACGGCGGGGCATACCCGGGCTATATTGTTTCCTTCCGGCCCAGTCCCCCTTGGGGCAGTTTGTGGGGTGGTGACAGTCTGTTGAGGGGCCGCCTGGTCTATGGTGTGGGAAGCCGCTCGGGTTGGAATGTTTCCGGGGAGATCTGAGCTGGTCCAAAGTTTGTTGGTTGTGTTAGTACCACAGTCCTCTATCCCTGCTGGTTCTGGGGCGGCGGATTTTTGGTAGTGAGCTGCTCGGGGTTCGCTGGTTCCATGTTGTTTAGTTCCGGTGTCTTCGTGCCTCTGAGTTTCCGTGTCTGGGTGGGGGTTGTCGGTGTGTTGTGAGGCGGCAGCTTGTGTGGGCACAGTCTCTGTGTCGTGTGGTGCGGCGGGGAGCATGCTCGGTAGGGGGTCTTTGGTGTGGTGGGCCGATCGCGGTGTGGCGTTGCAGGTGGCGTATGGGTCGGTTCGCCGGGAGGTGGTTGGGTTGTTATCACGCGGCGCTTTTCCGCTGGTTCTGAGGCGGCGGGTTGTTCACGATGAGCTGCTCGTGGGTCGTGCGTCTGAGTTTCCGGTTCCAGGGGGGGTTGTCAGCATGTTGAGAGGCGGTAGCTTCTGTGGGCACCGTCTCTGTGTCGTGTGGTGTGGCGGTAGGCGTGCTCGGTGGGGGGTCTTTGAAGCGGTGAGCTGCTCGCAATGGGGGATTTTGGATGAGGTGTGGGTCGGTTCGCCCGTGGTCGGTACCCCGGGGCACCGTTTCCGCTGGTTCTGAGGTGGCGGGTTCCGGGTGGGTGGCATCGGTGAGTTGTGAGGCGGCGGCTTCTGAGGTTACCCCCTCGGTGTCTTGTGGCGCGGCGGCGGGCCGTCTTGCTTCGTGCGGTGAGCTGCCTGTGGTGGGGCGTTGTCGGTGTGTTCTGTAGTCGCCGTTGGATTGATATCACGGGGCGCCGTTTTCGCTGGTTCTGAGGCGGGGGGGTCGTTTGCAGTGAGCTGCTCATGGTTCGGCGGTTGGGGCTTGCCGTCTGGTGCCATTGCTGCTATCGTAGCGTTTTGGCGCGCTGCTTGTTGTATCTGGTGTTTCTCGTTGTGTTAGTGTCTGTCTAGCTGTGGTTCGTGCGCAGCCATAGTTTCCATGGTCCGTTTTTACGGCCCGTGTGGGGCCGTTTAACAAAAATCCTGTTTTTCAGTGCTGTTTTCGTTTGTAGTGCCTTGTGCCCGTCTCTCTAGCTGGCGCTTCTTATTATTGCACTCCGTTTCTTTGTGTGGGTTGGCTCGGCGATACTTGTTGGCGTACCAAGCACACAGGTGGGCAAAACGTTCTGCGCCCGTCCCGTGCGAAATGGTGAAGCCACAGTCCTGGCCGGTGTTCCAGCGGTGGCAGGGACGACCGTCCGTTTCATAGTTGAACTCTGGTCGTCTGTACTGCTGATAGCCCGAGGTGGCGGGGGTGTCTGATTTTTTGTGGTAGTCGTCGTCCGTCCTTTGGTGAGGAGAGCGTTGTTGTCGTCTCCCAGTTGTGCCCCGCTTCTGGGCCTGCATGCTCCTTGCTCCCGTGAGACAGGCGTCGCGTTGGATGTCTTTTATGGCTGTTGGGTCTCTCCAGGCTCTGGGTAGCCTGCCGCCGTCGATCATGTTGAATATCCTCTCGGACCAGGCAAGGCAGGTGTTCCATTCCCATTCGGCGGCCATTTCTATGAGCTGCTCAACGTGGTCGGCCAGGGGGTCGATCCAGCTAGATGGTACGGTGGAGTCTTTTGCCATCCTGTGAATGGCCGATACGTACTCGAACCACGTACTCTCTCCTTGACCCACTTTTCCTTTCTGCTCCCCTCTAATAACAAATGTATGCGGGAGAAGTGGCTTCCTACCTCTAGGTGTTTTGTTGAATCCATTTGCTTGCGTGATGATGTCGTTCATTGCTTGTTGGTGGACCCGGTCGTCGTTGGACGAGTGGGATCGTCTCCTGGAGCGTCCCCCTCGGGCCTTCCCTCGAGCCTTGTCGCTAGTCGTCTGGGTGCTTTTCCTGTTGCGTGGGGTGGAGGACGGGCGCCAGGTGCGTCCATGGACCGGTGATGAAGAGGTGTCTCGGGTGGAGTGGTTTGTGCAATGCCCGTGGCTGTGACGACTGGAGGACGACCGTGAGGATGGCGTGGATGAATCCCTACTGCGTGAGCGCTTCCTTTTTTGCTTGGAGGACTCAATGGCCATTACCCTCTCGAGCATGGCCTTGTTTAGTTCCTCTTGTCAGGCCAGTGTGTCGACCAGTGACTGCTGTAGCATGGCCAGCTGCCCGGACGGGTCGGCCATGTCACGTGGTTGGTCATCCATGGGCTCGGCTGTTGCCTGAGGTGCCTGAGGTACGTACCGAGGTGCCTGAGGGGCCGCATTGCGTGGCCTGCCTCGGGTGCGGGTGCGGGTTGTTGGGATTGTGTCGTCAATGGGGGCCGGGGATGTTTGGTCGTCCGGGACAACCGACTCTGCTGGTGTAGCAGTGTCTGTAGCGCACCTCGGGCGTTTCGCGATGCGCTGCATGGCTGCTTGATGAGGCGGCGTGGAGTAGTGGCGATAGGGCCTTATTGTAGATCAAGCCAGGGGCTTTGAGTCCAGGGTGAGTCGGTGTAGAGCGAGCCAGGTGGCTGATTGGAGAGCGAGCCGGGTGGCTGATTGGAGAGCGAGCCGGGTGGCTGTAGGGGTGCGGTGAACTGAGCTGAGTTGAGTCAGTCTGCTGAGCTGCTCATCTGACTGCCGGGTTGGGAGTGAGTGATAGGGGTTGGGAGGATCCCTTATAAAGGGCCTGTGACATCATAGTCTCGGGGAGACGAGATCGTGACGTCAGAGTCTCGCGGGCTTGGTTCTGAGTGAAGCCAGTAGGAGGCAAGTAGGGGAACACTCCAGGTGGCGCCACCGTAGGGCTCCCTGTTCGCGCGCAAATTATCCATGTTGGCGAACCATCATGAACATTGTGATTGCAAGGTTAGCATGGATACTTTTGAATAGCTTTAGATCCATTTTTAATTATGAACATTCCAAACTCTATTTATCTAACTCGATTTATCTCCCCCAGTGTCAGGCTACCTTTTATTGCTTAAGTGGCACAATTCCATAATGTTTTCCTTTCTACAGCAAAGAATAATTAAAGTTGCATACCAGATGTCTTTAATATTATGCCACATGTTTTAAAAATGATTATATTAGATTGGTGGTCATACTCCACCATACTTTAGTTCGGAGCAACTTTGATTAAGAAACAGCAAACTTTGGAGATACTGGCAGTGAAAAGAGGCACACTTAAATTTGGTGTGCACACCGAAATGCTGGGTATTGTAGGACGTATTACTTGCATCTGTGACACGTTCTGTTAAATTGACTTAATATTCCTTCTATCCTGCAATAACTGTTTACTAAGGGTATAAGTACTGGAAGTTTCATCATTTTATCGGATAATGCAAATTTAATTAGCAAAAGTTATGAATGCCACCTTACCGTGAGTTTGTTTTCTCTTAAAATATCAATGGTCTTGCGAAAATGTGTTGTTTCTTTATCATCTTACTTTTCTTCTTTTTCATTATGTAAAAGGAAACCCATGATTTGGATGTGTGAGCGATAATAAGCAAGATACTGGTACAAGTCACATATAAGAAAATACTCACAATGGACAGCATTGCAATATCAACATGCACAATGTTTATATTTTTCGTAGATCATGGCTATATTCCATTGCAATTCGGTTGATTTAATACGATAAGTATGCAGTCAATTGTATAAAATAGGTTTGAGTAAATTAAAAAGAAATCAGAACGAGAATTACAATTGTGTGTAAAACAACCCACCGTAGGATAATACATCTTCTCCAGTCTGGAGATATGTGTATGTATATATATATATATATATATATATATATATACATGTGTATGTATATATACACTTGTCTGTGTATATATATATATATATATATATATATATATATATACATACATTTTCTGAAACTAGTCAGTACCAAAAGTGAAAACCTTCCAAATAATAGCAGAAAACATTTTAAATAACTAAATCTATGTTCATATGAATGGCTACATGTGTATATCTGAGAGTTAAAAATTAAACTATTTCACTTTTTTTTATCATGATCTTATACAAATTGAGCAATACATAAGTATCACTTAGGTGACATGGAATTCAAACACAAATCTAGAACATCATATTAACATACACAACACATTCAAACAAGATTTTATTGATTTCACTTAAGCAAACAAGATTATGTCTTACAAGAAAAACAGTTTGTATAAATTGAAAACAGGTTTGGGTACATGTATGGTGTCGATGTGTACATTTGAACAGTTTCACTTTAGCAGAAAATCACACAAGCATACTGTTTATACATTTTGTGGGATAGATTAAATACACACAGCATTGCTAATATACTTAACAGACAGTGGCAACAATAACCACATGTATTTGATTTGCTACCAACAAATGAAAGAATTAATTATTACCATTGAAATGTGGAAACCAAATATGTGGAGCCCAATTTCAGAGAATGACACATATATACACACATATATATGCATATATATACATATGTATACACACATGTATACATATATATATACTTATATGAAGATAATTAAATGCATATATATTTACGTATATACACACACTATTATATACATATATATCACATGTTGCTTGCTGACTGCAGGAACTACCCTGAACCACCCTGCTCAGAAACAAGTTCGTATTACAGACTATCACAGACACTGACAACATAGGCATGGGATGATTATGTACATAAAAAGTGATCCTCTAAAAGCAATATCTTATCAGGCAAAAACTCCATCCAAACAGTCTAGTGTCAAGCAGCTAGGAGTGACCACCCCCCCCCCCCCCTCCAATCCAGCCTCTTTGAAGCGCTAAAGGCCCTTCTCACAGTGAGCCTTTATCTGGACGTTTGAAACTAGCCTGTAAGAGAGGCAGTGTCCAGGTCGTAGCTAGGAATCTGGGGTGTTAACAGATTCTTGGAGCAGACGAGCGATGAAGGTGCGAGAGAGACTACTAGGGGGCATCAGGGGTTATGAGCCCCCCCCCCCCCCCCGCCCCCACCCCCACACCAGGACATTGTTTAATCTGGAGGCTCTGAAATGCTACGTCAAACGTCAGCATCAATATACAGTAAATTGTCACCTTATTTGTGTTTAAATGTAGCATGAGTTTGTTGTTGTGTATAGGCTTGTTTCTTTTGGGGAGAGGGCGGAATTCCGTTCTCCCCCTCCTCCCACTAACTACGGCCATAGTCTTCAGGAACAGTGGGTTCCAATACTCAAATCAGCGGGTGCTTTCGTCCATTTTGATCAAAGACATTGCACGATAAAAACTACACTACTTACAGAAAAAACTGTATTTATATAGCCAATACCGTCGATATGTATCGGGTTTTTCTTAATACATTTGGGTGATTTCAGCAAATAATACCAACCCGACCCCTAAAAACACATACACAAAATAACAAGAATTATTTTGGGTTCAGTAGTGCTAAACGCCTGTTTAAGAAACCGTTGCAGAATATCCACTTGTGACATGTAAGTCTGTACATTTTAATCAAATGGTCTTAAACTGGGGTTCCCAAAAATCCACTTGTGACGCTCAAGTCTGCCATTTTATCCACATTGTCTTAAAGCAGTTCCATGTGTAGATTGCCTCGTTTACACATTAGTATACTTAATATATATACTAGTTGACATATTACTACTAATACTAGCTCGTACATGGAGTCAGCACATGTAATCGGCCGAACTGAATACTACAAGGATATAATACCATTAGCATGTCGAGAGTGGCCATAAGGCCAAAGTAAAAAATGGTGCTCGTCCTTTTGCTCATACAAATCAAGGTCGGGCGGGCAGTTTTTATTTTTATTTTTATATTTTTTTCTGGCACATGACGCAGATGTAATACATAACCAGACGCAATGGCTGCAGGAGTTGAGCGTCCACCTCCCGTTCTGATAGGTTGTGTGATTCGAACTCCTGGGTTCGAACCCTGGCCGAGTCAAACCAATGACTTAAAAATTGATACGAAAGTTGAATTGCTGCTAGGCCGACGCATTTTTAACAGCTTAAAACAACAAATTAAAAAATCAGGGGCCGGCGACTTTTCAGGCACGGGCGGGGACGCTCACCAATTTAACAATTTTATTTGACCGGGCTGCTGAACATCCTTATAGAAAAAGTGTCAGAAGGCTTGGTTCTGGACAATCCCACATGATTTCACGATATAATTTGCAGAATATATATAGATCAAATACTTATCTATTACATCTCGCTACTTTAGAAGTGAATAATTGAGGAAATTATGTAAATTAATGAACCTTCAAATTCGAACCAAGAGCAAGTGGCCGCCATCATGTTTCACCCCAGTCTCTCCCAGTTCCTCAATTATACGCCAACATAGATAAACACTGCGCACTGGAACAAGGACCTCCACAGCTTGTTTATAGTTTATAGTTTCTTGCTCAGATGTAGACAACGTCATCATTCACCCCTACTGTGGGTGGGTGTGAATATTTTATATACCATAATACTACAAGTCATAGTCTCCCAATGGAAAATGACCTATTACATGTAGTTAGATTGTCAGTGGAGTATGTTCCTTCATTGCTCTGCAAGACTGTCTGGCAGCTTGTTCGATACGCAATAGAAGCTGAGCATGGTGCCAGTCTTCTTCATCGTGTCCTTCCACCAGTTATCTCAAGGGATTTTCGAGCAGAGGTATGATCTTTATTTGTGGGACGTGCTCTCGGTGGAGGATGGTGGTAGCAGGATTTGCAATCAGATAGCTGATTCCCAGGGCCGCGATGTGGACGCTCCTGCTGTGGCCAGTTTGTCGATAGAAAGCCCGGGCCTACACTTTTACCGACCCAAGGGATTTTTAACCTCCCACACCACATAGACATGGTATGAGAGCAACCGGCCTTTGATGACGCTGTAAGTTATACACAGCGGTGGAAATCCAAATTGGCAGAGGTGGGGAGGGCATGGGGACTCGAACCACTGACCCTCAGATCAGGCATCCAACCTAGAAAAAAGTCTGACACTCTAACCACTCCGCCAGTATGGGTCGATGATAACTCTAAACTGTGCGTGTTGTCTGCCATGTGTCAGTAATATATGAGTGTCGTACGTTCCGCTGGTCACTCAGGAGGGACTGAAGCTGCGACCAACATGCGGGGTCACAGCATCAGGCCTCTGAGGGACCAGCGGAACTCAGAACAAGCCTATCAGGATGAGGCAATAGAGGGAAGGGTGGTGTTTCCATGGCGATACTAGTTCACTAAATTCTTTATCACTTTCCCGTAACAACAGCAAACGACAAAAACATCTCCCCAAAAACACCAAAAAAAACATTTCCATCTACCTCCTCCCTTTCGACACTTCCTCATAATACAGCTCAGTGTACTCACACCGTCACTATGTTTAGATACTTATTTGAACACCATAGCATTATTTACAACTATCCCCCCCAACTAATTATCCCCTAACATTTCCAGATATCCACACAGTGAAGTGCCATACCTAACAAACATTCTAATTGGTGTACAAAACTTGTCCATGCAAACTAACCTAATTCGCTTATTTTTAAATAATAAATTTGCCGCTGATGAAAGTTATAAATTGTATCTTTGTAAATAAAATGCCCCCTTCCTCTCTATTTCCACAACTCTGTTTCAGGTACTTTGGTCTCCATTTCACTGGAGGGTTGGCGATTCTACTCTTCCTCTTCTTCTTTCTGCTCTTTCCTCTCTTGTTCCTCTACCATCTGCTGTCCCTTCTCCTCCTCATCTCCCTTGTCTTCTTCCTTCTTCTCTTCCTCCTCCTTTTTCTTTTTAGTCGCATTCGCTTCGTCCTTCTTCTCCTCCTCCTTCTCCTCCTTCTTCCCCTTCTCCACTTTCTCCTCCCCCTTCTCCTCTTCCTCGTCCACCTCCTTGATGGTGGTGTCTTCTTTTGCTGGTTTCTCAGCCTTCTTGTTGGCAGACTTGGCTTTGGAGTGAGACCGCCGACTTTTGCCAGAACTTTTCACACTGCGAGCGGAAGCGTCACCCTAAAATACAAACCCCAAACCATCACAATTGGAACTTCACAAACACCAGGAATTCCATCACACATCCTTTGGACGTGTTTTTCTTTGAGAGATTTTTTTGTTTTTTTAAATGTTTCACAATAACTGCATAAAAGACGATGGGAATTACAATACAACCCTCCTCCAAAAAGAACACACACAAATAAACAAAGAAAAACATTTGTTTCTCAGGTATCCCTGTGTTAATTCGAAGTCCTGACCTGATTCTTTTAATAGTAGGAATTTTGAAGGAAAAAAAGTAAATTAAAAAACATCTAGCCATACCAAATAACAAAGGCTGCTAAAGTGGGAAAATCATCCTGTCGGACAGGTGAATTAATACAATTGTGTACATGAGCGCCAAACTGCAATGAATGTATGAATACATGCCCCAGTTTCTAACTTATCTAAGTGGGGCATTTGTTGCACAGACGGGAGTCCGACGTCAAGCTAACAGCCCTGTACTCCTGAAGCATATGACGTCACCACTTTTCTGTGCACGCTAATATTAGTTCAGTATGTTTGCACTTCAAATATTTGTAAATTTAGCTATTTAAAATAAAAGCTACTTCAATCTAATTTAAGGTGGATTAATACGATCAATTTGATATATAGTTTCACCCCATAATGGCAGAATATCAAAACCATGGAACTCTGCAACTTTAAAATATAAGACAGGGAGATGCATGGCAGAAACAACCAATCACACTGTGATATTACTGAATGCCTGGCCACGTTTGGGACACCAGATAATATTACAAAACTCTCCCCGTCATTATCGCCTATCTGTCAGCTCATTTAACCAATACTAAGGAAGAATGAAGACAAGTCACACAGATCAACAGTGGGAAGTTGTGCTTTAATAGCACCAACTCCTGTCCACCTACCAGTGACCTATCATCCACTCCCCTTACCTTCTAGCCACACAAGATATCATTACCTCTTTAGCCTATATAGAAAGCAGTGTCTACAGCCCATGGGACAGGAGTCCTATGGCTGTGTTCACACTCAATTGGAAGATATGAATTTTGCTAGCATCAGACAGAGTGTCCGGGGTTCCTGCTCAAGAGTAGGCGTGTCTCACTCAAGAGCCAGGAGTAGAGTGATCCCTCTCCAGTGTGCCTGAAGCAGGGTCCTGAATAATTAATTAATCTCAAAGTGAGGCTAGTGTGGGCAGAATGCCAAAGTAGTGTGGGTGACTGGGCATCCCAACAGCCAGCCAATCAGGCACCCCCACAGCCTGGGAGTGTGACAACCCCCAGTAGGGCTGGCTGTCACTCAACCCAGCTGCAGGTGGTGTTCTGTGTGTATATGCAGATTAGGCTGGTGTGCGGGCCCAGTGGTCATGTAGGGACAGGTAGCTGCAAACAGTTACCATAGATCTCTGTTAAAATGACCCTTTCTCCAATTGCACTCTTTTATGGATGCATAGAGAAACATTTCAACAATCATGTACTGTCTCTTATCTAGAAACATCTCTTCATTAATCTTAGGCATTATGTATGAACATATATTTCACATAGCTTATATCATGTCATAATGGGAGTGGGATATTATTACTCTTAGTTTACATAACATTGTCCCCTGTCCGTCGCCCAAGAATAATAATGCTCTCTGCCAATATATAATTCTAAACCGAAAATCCGTATATTTTGACAACGTCCCTCTTCCATTTCTACTTGCACAAACGGCCAAGAAAAATGGAAGCCTTAAAACATTACATCCTTTTCGGTTAAGCCAGAGCGAGTGCTATACCTCGGAGCAAATATGAGTTGTCAATAGAATTAGTAAATTCCGGTACCCTTCTTGTTTGAATGCCCATGCATTGTATTTTACTTAGGTATATTCTCCACTGTATTGGCCACTCTCCCTTCCTCACTATCAAAGTTTTTCTATCAAGTTTTCTGCCTTTCTCCAGCTCTCCACCACCTTGAGGACCATTCCCATCTATTTGTTTACAGTAATTGTTCAGACAAGAACAGCCCCAGAACCTATACTAGAATGGCGGTCCCAATGTAGACGGTGGCTTTGAACCGGCTATCTTACTACTTATCTACACTAGTTCTACTCCCCCCATAATTTATATTACAATTATATTTAAAAAGATGTCTTTTATCGTCCTGTCACCGTCCAGGTTGTGTCTGCTAATTCTCTTGCGCGCCCAGGCCCCCTTTAAAACTTCATGAATAATACAAAAAAAAATAGTTTTTAAAAATAGGGTAAGCAGGACAGAATAGCAACACAAGCAGGGAACCATGACAGGTTAGATCTTGCATAAGATAATCAGATCAACTATTACACAGCAGTGATTGCTTCAATCCACCAAGTTTAGACTACTGAATCAGATTATCAAATCAACTATTCTCAGTAGTGATTGACTCCATCTATCATCATCCCGATCCGTCCACCGACCCACATGCATCAAATGGTCCCGTCACTCCAGTGACCCTCCCGAATCATTGACCCCATCAATCCTTGACCAACCAACTTCAGCGACCCTCGCGCCTCATTGACCCCGTCAATCCTTGACCAACCAATGGTCCCATCACTTCCGTGACCCTTGCGCCTCATTGACCCCATCAATCCTTGACCCACGATCAATCAAATGATCCGAATCCATCAAATGACTTGAATCAATCAAAAATGGTCACATCCTTACAGCCTGTTGTGGCACCCCACCGTCGATGCCCACACCAATGGTGTGCACACCGTCGTGAGCCCACGCATCTCTGCAGCCTGTTCGGCACTGCTTACCACTGACTGGACGTTCGGAAGCCGCCTATGGCCGCGATCCAATCGTGATAAAATGCGCACCGCGATCAGCGCCTGCACCTTATTGGATTTACCCCAAAACCACGTCCCTGGTGTAACACAAAAGATTCTGACTGGTGCTCGGATCACATCCCTGTCGCACACTAACCTACGAGTATATGTAAATGGGGGAAAGCGGTGAACACACAGTGCATCCGTACCGTCCGCCCTATACTAGGTCGTCTTTCTCTCGTCTTTTCCATCGCACACGCAAACTCATCCCTCCTACACTTAAATCGTCTTTCTCTCGCATTTCCACCATCGTACATGTGGACTCGTCCCTGCCGGACAGCATCGTCCGGTTCGATTACATGAGCAGCCCGAGGCGCAAACTCGTCTATGCCTCAGTCTGCGCCCGATGGGTCAGGTGGCTGCTAAGACCTTCCCATGGCTATATCCACGCCAGTTTCATGCAGGCAGGAATCAGAGAGGTGCATAATGTTTAATTATATCCTCTCCCCCTTACTTTGCTACTGCGGGTTCTTCGCAAGCAGGAATCCGAGGAAAGACCAATTGCTATAATTAGCTTCCCCCCCCATACTTGTATCCTACAAGCAGGAAACAGAGAGGCACCTAACATTTAATTAAATCCTCCCCCCCTTACTTGTTCATTGTGGGTTGGGCGGGGAGCCTAAATTCCCGATATTCCCAAATCCCCCGAGCACTACCAGGATCCCGAGTTAGCTACCCGTCGCCAGACCGAAAGGCTTGGGAAGGGCTAGGAGTAGGTGACTAGAAATCCTATGATGGCAAGCTCCAGTGGTTCCGAGCGACTCTCACTCCATTAATTACACCTCGGTCAACCGTTACTTCTGCCGAATGAGAAAACATCATCCTGTCTTGAAATTTATACAACGTCCCTGCTCATCCCCCTTAATTTGGTTCTGACGCATGAGAAGTGCATACAATATGCGCAATGCACTACCCCTAGTAGACAGCTCGAAAACTTTTAAATACTACACGACTTTATACAGCGTCCCTGCTCATCCCCGCAATTTTCGGTTCCGACACCACAGGCACTGAAATAAACATGCTAGCAACATTCTTACACCATATACGCAGTGCGGCCAGCTCCAACACCGAGCCCTACGCCTTATACCGCACGACGGTGTCTCTATGGACTGGTAAAGGGGAGGCAGGGGTCAGGGCTTTGGATTCACAGACCACCGCCTCCCTACCCACCGGTACTTGCCTCTTCCTTGGGCGTCTGCATCTGGTACAACGAGCTTGGCATCTGTAATAACAATACATCGTACCACACAACATGATTATACCGGCGACTGCCAACAAACAATACCACAGTATACTGAAATGTTCAACACGGATGTAATCGTCCGGCACCTGCACTAGACCGTTCATTGACATCAGGGGAACCTGCAGTTCTGGCAGCTGCTCGAGCTGCTCCTTCATTACTCGGTAGAGAACAGCAGGCCATGAGACATTCAAGGCTGGGAGGTCCAGCCTTGGTGGCATCCGTTGTATGTTCATGGTCTCATGTTTCACAGTCAATGTTTGCAGAAACCAACCTCTGCCCTCCACCAAGCACGCCTCCGGCACCTGCAGCACTGTTGGGCCGGTGATCCTCTTGTTGACCTGAGGCTTTCCGGCACAACGAATTGTCACATCGATATGAGGTTCATGGGGTGCAATGCTCACACCACCCATGCCCTCCACAGGTGCCACAACGGTGGCAGACACAGTCTTTTGGATCTTCGTGATCTGCAGCTTGCAGTCTCCCGGCTCCGTCCCTGTCACAAGTGCCGCTTCGCAGGTCTGGTAGGTCATTTCCATGGCAGGGTAGCACACCGTGGCAAGCTGCCCATGCAAGCTTCAGGATAGAAGCTCGCCTTCCTTCTCGTGTTTACGCTACCACAGATTTTCCCACCACGGTCCTTGAATGTTCATTGTCTAGTAGACCCGGCAGATACGTCAAGTGGTATGCCGCATAGGTCTCCTGACTCACCATCTGTAGTCCCAGGCGGAAGGCGATCGACGTGTCCGGACCACACACCGGTTCTACCCTTGCGTGTTGGTAGTACCAATGCAGATCGAGACCCCGAACGCCCGCATCCTTGGCCGCCTCTATTACGAATGCCAGCTGAGCTGGCATCACTAATACCTCCATCAACATGCCGTGCTCCAGCTGCATCACCATCCGATGGTGCAACGCTCGCTTTGATATGTAGTCGTTCACCACACTCTCCAACTCCTCTAAGGCTATCATTGATTCCACTACTGAAATGTGCTCCGCTAATTGCAGCTGAATATTTCCTGTTCTATTCATAATGGAAAGCATGTGCTCTTGGTTATGCTTCAGGGCTTGCGTCTGTAGACTGTGGGTGGTAATAGCCTGCTGCACTTTGTTTAGCTGTGCCTGGCTTACCGTACCAAATAGCCATGATGCCGCCACCCCTACTGCATTAACCAGTCCCCTCTTAGGCCGTTTAGCAAACACCTGAAGAACTTCAGCAGGGTCTTGCTCTAAACTGGCCCGAAGGACACTGAGCTTCATTTCCTAATGATGAATATTAACATACCACTAGTTCTTAGTCAATTTGTCCACATGGTCCCATACCTGTGAGAACCAATGCTCCACTGGTGGCCAGTTTGGGTGTGTGATCAGTACCACCAGCTGCCACACAGCAGACACCGTCCTCACTTCTCCTTGGCCCCTAACTAGGACACCATCTTTCTTAAAGAGGTCGGTGCTGCTGCCCAGAGGCAGGCAGCACCAGATGATGCCTATGTGCCAGTACAATGACCACATGGTAGAAACCGACTTGGATATCAAATTGCAGTTTCTGGGTGATATCCCTCGAGGAGATCGTGTCCCGCAGCACTATGTGAACAGTGAGACTGGACAGATCCTGATATCAGCCCCAACTGCTATATCCGACGAACACTCACCTGGTATATTTTGAAAAATCAAAAACTGCTGCAATCAACTGGACAACTCCTGAATGCACCCTCGAGGTTCCCGAAGCGATAAAAAAACTCAACTTCAGTCTAAAAACAAGCTTTAGCTCCCAGGACAAGCACTCAATGAATCTTTAAAAATATTGTCCAACAATAATCAGTCACGGGCTGACGGTGTGTGCTTTTATCACACCGTTCTAGTTCAAGTCCCGCATCATCTTCAGGCGAGCATAGTCCAGTGCACTAGAGGACACTCCTCAGCCTCCCCAACAGCACCTTAATGAACTTTATCACAAAAATATTATTCAAAATAATCTCTGTCGGCGGTGGTATTTATGAGAATATCTCACTTGGTTTGTTGTGGTTTCACGTTCTAGCAACATCAATGGTGCTGGAAACCCAATTTTTTTTTTCTTTTATTCAACTTCATCTGTGTCGGGAGGGAAAACCACACCATTGTTTGTGCTGTGTTTCACCATCCGGCGGTCCGTTGGTCTATTGTGGTTTCCCCTCCTAGCCACACCTCAGGTGCTGGGAACCACAACAAATAAACAAACAAATTTATTCAGCTTTTCTGTGTCAGGACACGCCACACAATGTCCGTGGTCATTCTACCATCAGTTCGCCACCACGTACCTATGTATATAACGACACACCGCGAAAAGCAAACAAAAATATCAAAGTTCCAACTTTCAATGTTTTTGGTCTAAAAAAAAAAAAAGTCAAATATGCACGATCTACTGCATGCATATATATTATTAAAAAATACGTAGTCTACTGCTTTTTCCTGGAACCTCCACAGAACACCTCCACACAAGCAATGCAGGCACGTTTTGCTAAGTGTTGCTCCTGTGGATCTGGGATTGTTTCAAGCAGTCTTGTTTTCTCGCGGGTGTTAGAACGCAACACTCGGGTGTTGTGACCCCCCCCCCCCCCCCTTTCCCCTCTCCCCCACGCACCACCGGTCGGCCCGTGTTGGGGTGGGTGGGTGCGCCGTCGAGGTGGGTGGGTGCACCATGGGTGGGTGGCGTGTGGGTGTGTGTTTAATCGCCCCGGTGACTGTCCGACGATAGCCCAACTCTCGCGTCGTCACGACAGGTGAAGTCACGACAGGTGAAGTCACGTCAGATGAAGTCACGTCCGATGAAGTCACTTCAGATGAAGTCACGACAGGTGAAGTCACATCAGATGAAGTCATGACAGGTGAAGTCCTGTCTTCGGTGTGGGGGGAGGGTGGGTGGTTGGCGGGTGGGCGGCGGCTGGCCGCCTCGGCCGCGGCCCGCCTTATTTCCCTCCACGCCTCCCTCACCTCCTCCCACGTCTCGCCGGTTATGTCATTGCCCACCTTGCGGGGGGCGGGTGCTGGTGGGCGGGTCTCTTACATCCGCATGGTGGGTCGACTTCCATTACCGAGTTGCGTTCTGGGTTGCGTTCCGGGTCAATGGTTACCACCGGATCGCATTCCCGGTCGATGGTTACCACAGGTTCAGGCCCGTCCTGCCTCACCACCTGCCTGAGCTGCTGGGGAACAAAAGCAGGGCGAGACACACAAATACCGCTAGGTGCATTAGTCACTCCTTGAATGCATTCCACATTTACACCACCTCTAATCCCTTCCACACATTTGTTACTTGCACTATTCTGATCCCCATTGTGCCCTGCTTGTTCTGTGTTCTCAGGCCTTCCATGCTCCGCTTGTAGCTGTGACTTGTTGCTGCGTGTCACCATTGTATGTATGCTTAACGACCCAGCCTTTGTGCCCTCACCACTATAGCTCAGTAAACATGGGGCTTTCCCTTGGAATTTTTCTGATGGCAATTTACAAGTTGGCTCCCCTTCAAATTGTTCACCACTGGTGTTGTGTGTTTGGCTTACAGCCTGCTTCTGTTGTAACCGCTGTTTCTTTCTTTGTCCATGGGTTAGTCTAGAATTGATTAAATCCCATTCCATTTCCCCATCAGCCAATTTCACTTGATCTCGGTTTACCACTCTTTTTCTATTTTCTGGGCCCTCCACTGTAACCACAGCCTCAGCCCTGTTAATTGCTCTGGCTGTATTATTTGGATGTCTGCCCAACTGCAAATAAGCTGGTGAAATATAGTAGACTACCCCTGCCATACTAGCACATGTATCTTCTGTACCCAACCACCTGTGCATTCAGGATAATGCTCCTATCTGTTTAGGACAGCACAGCATCACACTGCTGCATGACATCCGTCCCTATCAGGATATGATGCTGCAATTCTCCTACTACACAAAACTCACACTCAGCTCCCCCCAGGGTGACCTTCCTCACTCCCCTTGTAGGAATCAAATATCCTGAAGGTGAGCGAAGCTTCAATCCCTGCCTGAGCTTACCTCTGGCATATCCTCTCAATTTGAGAGCATTGTATACCTTAGTTTTTATCATACTTTTACTGCCACCAGTATCGATTAGACCTGAATATGAAATTCCGCCAAATTTCATCTGGATACATGGTCTTCGATCTGCTGCCTTGCCTAGTTTCCCAACTGCACAGGACCTGATTTCGCTGGTATGGTCGGCCATACCTGCTTGCATCTTCTCCTCATGGGTAGCCACATAATCATGGTGGTAGTTATGTGCACAATGACTACACCTGACCGTATCTCTCCCTGGGCCCTGGTGAGACTGTCAAGGGGCGCGCCCCATTACCTGATGTGGCGCCCTCCTTCTCTCACCCCCATTTACATTACTATTTGCGGGCAGTGCTGGTGCAGTTTGCACTACCACTGTTGATGGTGGTGCTGGTGCAAGCGCCAACTGGGCAGCCTGTACTGGCCGCTCAGTGCGTTTTCCAGAGGCTTTTGATCTCCCCATGGAGTGTTTTAAATGCCGCCCTATCTGCACCAGCCACCCCTGTCTCCACCCTGGTGTGCCCTTCTATGACCCCTATCTCCATGGGTTCCTCCAGCCTATGAGCCCCAGTCAGCCTGCCCCCTGGCCCTGCCAGGCCTTCCTCATTCTCCCTGGCTACAGACATGGCCGCTTCTAGGCTATCTGCCCTGGCCAGGCGCAAATTCAGCCTGACCACTGGCTCAATCAGAGAGTCCTGAAACTTCTTGATGACCATGCCATGTACTGCACCCAGCTTGAGTAGCCATTTCTCTGGCCAAGCCCTCTGAACCGCCATACTGTATCGCATACAGTTTGCCGACATCAGCTCCACTTTCTCCTGTTTCAGTGAGAACACTATATCAATTAGAGCCTTGGCTTCCAACTGCCCCGCCGCATATTGAGTTAAATATAATAATTTATCGCCGTCTGGTGGTACCTCTCCTGCTATTACCCCAGCTGTGAACCAGCCGGCAAACCCTCTATTCAATTCTGCCTCTGCCATTGTGATATCGGTACTGTGGTCTGGCACAATGCCCCTAACTGTCGATATATTTTCAAAAATAAATATATATCGACATATACCAATGTAATTCTTTTTATTTGTCGATATATATATCAAAACACCATATATATCGACGTATCAGTTTACAGCCCTCTCTTTCTGTCGATATATTTCAGAATAAATATATATCGACCATACCGATACAATTCTTTCTATTTGTCGATATATATATCAAAATAAATATATATCGACATACCAACGTACAATTCCCTTTATTTTTGTCGATATATATCAAAAACACCATATATATATCGACGTATTGGCTTACAACCCTCTCTATCTGTCAATATATTTTAAAATAAATATATATCGACCATACCGATACAATTCTTTCTATTTGTCGATATATATATCAAAATAAATATATATCGACGTACCGACATACAATTACTTTTATTTTTGTCGATATATATAAAAAACACCATATATATCGACGTATCGGCTGACAACCCTCTCTATCTGTCGATATATTTAAAAAAATATATATATCGACCATACCGATACAATTCTTTCTATCTCGCACACAGCTCTCAGTTTACACTCCCCTACACACACACAGACCCCTGCCGGCCTGATATAAACACGGCGGGCGGCGTCACTGGTGCGTGCAGCCCACACCCACACCGACCCTTGCCGGCTGTTTATACACGGCGGTGGGTGGCGTAGTTGCCCGGCACAGCCCCCCAGCTCCCTTTAAAGCCGCATACTCTACTGACATCCCAAATTCTCAAAACAGAACCAACCATCTAGATTTGATTCCACATATTTAACTCAGATAGCGGTGCACTTATTAAACATTTGTTGTCACATATAAGGGGATACTGCTGAGTAAATTACTAGAACCTATTACTGCACAAAGCCTATGGTGATAGAGTTTTGGCAAGCTTGCCAACATTAATTTAGCATGTTTCCATCTCCAACATCCCACAGTTGGCAATTCAACAAGGTTACCCCCAAACCCATGCAAGGTATATTACAATGAACAACCTAATATGTTTTATCTCCGAAATTGAGAGAAACTGCAAACCCTTGGACTATGCCCCTTTAATTTCTTGGCACCAGTATCACTGTTGGCTGGATACAAAGGGTGGAGTGCATACCTGGTTTGTGTAGCTCCCCGGCTACATTCCAACACCCACAATGCCTGTTAAAAATAGCCTAATTCCCTTAAGCCCCTGTCACACTTTATACCGATCCCTCTGCAGTCGGTTTATCCTGCTAAAATAGCCTAGTAAAAGGAGTGCGATTACTAATATTCTATTAGCTACTGCCCCCTCGCCACTCCTACTGCCTAGCTAAATTTTTGGACAACTTTCCATCAACTGCGTTATTTTAATTTAATGACGTTGTTTTATCATTAATTACGTTATTTTACCTTTAAATACGTTATTTTACCCATAAAATACGTTATTTTACCAGAGAATCGGACAAGAAACGGACTGAGCACCGTACACACAACGGATTACCCGACCTTAACAATATAAATTTCAGTCTCCCCGGGCTACAGACCGAACGAGAAACGGACAATACCCGAATTTCGTAATATATATATATCAGTCTCACCGGGTCAGAACCAGACTGAGCACCCGTGTGGGTCTGGCGGCTTCAACCGACACAACGCGCACACAACGGATCACCCGACTTCATTATATATATATATATATATATATATATATATATATACACACACATATTAAATTCTTCTTACTGGACACAGAGTGTACCAACCCAACACAGAATGCACTAGCCTGACACAGAACGCACTAGCACCCTAATCTTTCTTATTTTTCTTCTCTCGTAGTATTTCACCCACTATACATACATACACATCACGCCACTCAACTCATATTTTGATTATGTATTGTGTGAGTGCAGGCAGTGTGTATGCCGTGTATTTGTGCAGACTGCTCCTCCTTATCTTTGCCTGTTACCACATATATATATATATACAAAACATATTTATATCAACGTTCACACATTCACCCTTACATTCGTTACAAATAGCGGCACACAGTGTGACACCCTTTATCGACACCCCAGCGTCCAGAACAAGCGATGAAAGCAAACTGGACCCTACCTGACCATCGTTGACGTCTGTCATCATCACGGGCGCGTCTGTCATCCTCACGGGGGTTCTCGCAGCCGTCATCGCCACCATCACCCTCACCGAGTTCTTCAGTCATCTCAGAGAATCGTCTCAGAGTATCGTTTGTGGTCACCACTGTGATATTACTGAATGCCCGGCCACGTTTGGGACACCAGATACTATTACAAAACTCTCCCCGTCATTATCTCCTATCTGTCAGCTCATTTAACCAATACTAAGGAAGAATGAAGACAAGTCACACAGATCATCAGTGGGAAGTTGTGCTTTAATAGCACCAACTCCTGTCCACCTATCAGTGACCTATGATCCACTCCCCTTACCTTCTAGCCACACAAGATATCATTACCTCTTTAGCCTATATATAAAGCAGTGTCTACAGCCCATGCGACAGGAGTCCTATGGCTGTGTTCACACTCAATTGGAAGATATGAATTTTGCTAGCATCAGACAGAGTGTCTGGGGTTCCTGCTCAAGAGTATGTGTGTCTCACTCAAGAGCCAGGAGTAGAATGATCCCTCTCCAGTGTGCCTGAAGCAGGGTCCTGAATAATTAATTAATCTCAAAGTGAGGCTAGTGTGGGCAGAATGCCAAGGTAGTGTGGGTGACTTGGCATTCCCACAGCCAGCCAATCAGGCAGCCCCACAGCCTGGGAGTGTGACAACCCCCAGTAGGACTGGCTGTCATTCAACCCAGCTGCAGGTGGTGTTCTGTGTGTATATGCAGATTAGGCTGGTGTGCGGGCCCAGTGGTCATGTAGGGACAGGTAGCTGCAAACAGTTACAATAGATCTCTGTTAAAATGACCCTTTCTCCAATTGCACTCTTTTATGGATGCATAGAGAAACATTTCAACAATCATGTACTGTCTCTTATATAGGAACATCTCTTCATTAATCTTAGGCATCATGTATGAACATATATTTCACATAGCTTATATCATGTCATAATGGGAGTGGGATATTATTACTTATAGTTTACATAACATTGTCCCCACTCCGTCGCCCAATAATAATAATGCTCTCTGCCAATATATAATTCTAAACCGAAAATCCCTATATTTTTACAATGTGACCCGGTTTGCAAAGTAAAATACAAATAGTCGAAAAAAGTGCATCTATAGAGGCAGAGCTTCAAAATTCACGCCTTATGGAAATGGTCGATTAAATCAAATAGGTCACAGAAGTAGGTCACAGCACCAAGGTCAACTCGTAGCAGACAGGATGCAATGGCGAACATAAGAACAATGAACACAAGGGGTTTTATATTTAATTGGTGAAATAGACCACAGCATAATGTGATATTGTGATATAGCAATATAGCGAATGGTAGACAGGAAGTGTGAACACTTATTTGTCTCTCTTTTTTTTGGTACATTAGTTGTCCCAAGCAGGGGAAATCCCAGTCACAGAGGACTGGTCTTCCCCACTCCACTGCTGGTCGATAGAAAGCCCGAGCCTACACTTTTACCGACCCAAGGGATTTTTAACCTCCCACACCACATAGACATGGTATGAGAGCAACCGGCCTTTGATGACTCTGTAAGTTTTACACAGTGGTGGAAATCCAAATTGGCAGAGCTGGGGGCATGGGGAATCGAACCACCGACCCTCAGATTAGGAGTCTGACCTAGAAAAAGTCAGACACTCTAACCACTCCGCCACAGAGAACGCTTTCAATTAAATGTTCACCGAAAAGGTCCTCACTTATAACCATAAAAGATCCTGTCACCTGATGTCAACGTATAGTTTTTACATCAATGTTTGGTATATATTAGCGAAATATGAAAACTCTGGAAGTATTAACTGGAAGTATATATCTCTGGAAGTATATATACTTATTGAATGATTTTGGTTACATCGTAGTTTCTCGCACATGCACATTGACTGGTTGGCATAAACAGATAGCGGATAGTATTCATATTATGACACATTGATATATATATTATATTAATGTAATGGATATTAGGTATTATGAATGAATGAGTGAGTTACAATGATTTATTTTCATGTCGGTTTGAAAGTGAGCAGAGGGCGAGCGTTGGTCACGGTTCGCAGGAGTGACCGGGTCACAGCGGGTTACAGAGTATCAGGGGCCGTTAGCAAGTGAGAGGTGTCCCCAGATGGACACCGACAAAACATTGGTGAGCATTCTTTATTCATATTGTATTTATAAATACAATGTAATATAATGTATATAAGTACGTGGACATGAGGCAGACACATGAATGAATAAGCTGGGTTCTAGGCCTGACCACCAAAGGCTTAGACAGATTAAAAACAAACCCACCCCTTAGGCCTCTTTACAGAGTTACGGTGGTTTATGTTGCTGTTGGTACCGTTTATAAACGCACATATATACAGTATAAGTACGTGTACGTGGACATGGGACATATATATTTGAATGAATAAACTGTGTTCTAGGCCTGACCACCGAGTTGTTAAACAGATTAAACACAAACCCACCTCGTCACGCTCCTTCCACCAGTCCTTCGGGTAGGCAGCAATGTTGCCCATGAAGCGCTGGTTCTCCACCCAGTCCTGCTGCCACCTGGAGTGGTCGTATTCGGGCTTGCGCTCTGTGATCCGCTTCAGGATCTCCTGGTTCTCCCTGGTGACGCGCAGAAGCTCGCGCATGCGCTTCTCACGGTTCAAGCTGGAATAGGTGGTCACATGATGAGGCTGAGGAGTGGTGGTTGGTTACAGGGTTGAGACTGTCATGGAGCAGGTGGGGAGGGATGATGAAAATAGCAAATATTGCACCTTAAAGGAGGATTTGAACCGATGCTTCTTGTCGTCCCGGGGCTAGCGTGCTAACCGTTACACTAACTAGGCTCCCTGATGGAATCACCCTATCTACGCCCACCTGTCTACGACTATGTGGGATCTTGCCTGATGGATCAGTGCAGATTACTGAAATAATTATTTTTAAATACAATTCAAAGTCAACAAAAACAACTTATAAAGTTGATACTTGTCGCTACCTAGCCTGTCGCTCAGCATTAATAGGATAGGACAAGGACTCGTTAGCTCAGTGTCAGGATAATGCAACTGAGTCGGATATCCGGTCATGGTGCCAGTGGCCTTATTTCCCAGTGGGGCAGGACTATAAAGTTGCCATGAGTGCACATTGTCACAAGTCGGTACACATCCTGATATGACCTTAGATTTTGCCAGGACATAAAACTCCAACAACCAACCAACTGACCAAAACAAAATAAATAAATAAACCCCCCAATAAATCACATCCACAACAAACTACAAAAACCACCACGATCAGCAGCAATAGGATAACAGAAGATGTGTTTGAAGTATTCGTAAAGAGAACTTTTAGAAAGTGATTTCCACTTTCACCTATCATGCACAATTATTTAACCCCATTTCTCTCCTTTTCACTAGTTTTTGTTCTGCAAATTTCAGTCACTTAACCTCAATCTCTCTCTTTTAAATTTTAAAAAACCCTATATTCTGTCAATTAAACTCCATCTCTGCATCTCACCCACACCCATTATAATGTTTTTTTAAACACTGAAGTTGGTTATTTAATCCCCATGTCTCTAACCTCCCCAGGAACGGGACGTAGCTCAGGTGGTAGCATGTCCACGGGCTATTTTCCATTCCAACCAGTCGTCCACAACTGGTTCATCAATGGCTGTGGTATGTGCTGTCCTGTCTGTGGGATAGTTCATATAAAAGATCCCTTGCTGCTTATCGGAAATCGTAGCCTATGTGGCAGCAGCGGGTTTCCTCCAAAGAAATATGTCAGAATGACCATATGTTTGACGTACAATAGGCGATGATAAAAATCAATGTGCTCTAGAGACGTCGTTAAATAAAACAAACTTTCTAGCCTCCCCATTATTTTCTTCGACACCAAAATTCGTTCACCTCTCTCTTTTCCATTATCATTATGTTCCACAATAACATTTTTGTTTTCCGAAAATAACGAAATCTCCCAGCCCATTTGAACACCCTCTAGTTCTGAAGTAAGCTCCTACCCCACTGGACCCACCCCATCCCACCCCAATAACGTGCCTGTTCAGCAGCTTTTAATGACTGCCGGAAGATTAATTCTTCAGCATTAATACTTGTTCTATTCAGAGGAATAAATAAGTGATCCCTACCCAAAAAAAATCAAAATCAAATTATAGATATAATAAAAACAGACATTAAAAACAATAATAAACCAAATAAAAACAACAGCAAAAACCAGAAAAACAACCAACGGCAACAAAAAACGGTATCACAATGGCAACATGAGTGGGATGAAAACATTAATAAACTTAAAGAAATTGAACCATCTGTAGGAAAGCCACCACAGACTCATGCGGGAGGTCGGCGGGACCAAGTGGTCCTTAGCCGCTGCCGTATTGGCCACTCGTGGCTTACCCATGCTTTTCTGCTCAAGGGGGAACCTCCCCCTGAATGTATTGGGTGTCAGTCCCCACTGACACTCAAACACATTTTACTAAGTTGCATTGATTTGTTGGCCCTGTGCCAACAGTTCTACACTGCAGACAGTATGCATGACCTTTTTTACTAAGGTAAAACAGCAAAACATTTGAGCCTTTTTGAGGGCAGCTGGACTGTACCACCTTATATAGTTTACTAAATAGATTCTATCAATTATTAATCAAACTTTTCTTTTTCTATGGGAATTTGTTTCCCTTGACCACAAATATATGATTGTGAGCTTTCTAATTTAATGAGTGTCTATTGGCACATAATTGATTGTCTGCTTTTACATGTAAAAGCGATGGTTTGAACAAAAAACAAACATTTCTCGCCGTGAATATGGCCTATGCTGCTGACACGGCGTAAAGCAACCACCAATCAATCAATCAATCAAACCGTTGGTGCTTCAATTATATATATATACGTGGTATATAGGTATACATATACAGCAAAACCACTCTAACCGACCACCTCCACAAATCGATTACTCCCCTATATCGATAGCTTTATTTGGGTTCCAAATGATCAGCAATGCAATACCATTGTAACGAAATGGAAAACTCCCTCAAATGACCACCTACCTAGATTATACCATTGAACTTAAACTCCAAATTGTAGTATTCTTGAAGCACAAATTTGGTAATTAATTGTGAAGTTTTACAGTCTGTCTAAAAGTGATGGCTCTAATGACGAAGTGAAGGAATCACTTCCCGCCGTGAATATTCCTACCACTATGTAACTGAACCCATATATATATAATATTATATATATAATATTATATATATACACATATGTATATATGGATATATATATACATATATGTATGTACATATATATACATATGGCCGGAAAACCAGTGCCTCAGCGCTTAAAAGGAAATAATATTCCACTGAATAAACAAATTCAACCACTCACTCTCCCCCCCCCCCCCCCCCCAAAAGTGGAAAAAAGGAGGGAAAAGAAAAGAAAGTGGGGGGGGGGGAAGATTAGTTAAAAACAAACTGTGTAGCTGACATGACGTAAAATCAGCACCACTCCCTGTACTAGGGCCTGTCTATACCTTTTGTATTCATAACAGTTCTTGTTGTCTACTCGGCCTTGCGTGCGCATAACGTAGGACATCTTCTCGAGCAGAATTCGGTTATCGCGCTCAATGGTCGCCAGCCGCTCCTCCTCCAGCTGCAAAGAGGAAGTGACGTCATCACACGGGAACACAGGCATCACTGGCGGCATCAGCAGCACCAGCACCAGCAGCAGCACAAGTGGCACCAGCAGCGCCGGCGGCACCAGCCGTACCAGTAGCACCAGCGGCACCAGCAGCAGCACCAGCGGCACCAGCAGTAGGCACGCACACTCTCCATGTCGAAAACCTGGTTACGTGGTCGCTCTCCGAGCAGATTCTGTAGCGAATTATATGTAAATGAGAAATTGTGCACGTAGCATGAGCAGTGAGCTGCTAGCCGCAACGTTAGTTCTTGCCGCTGCCGTCAGAGGGCGGGTCGGTGGGGGTGAATCCTTTAGGCCTATTATACCTTTTTCACAGACCACCCAGCACAGTCCGCTGCTATGCGGAACACTGGTTCTTGTCACTGATGTCAGAGTGCGGGTTGGCAGTGGAAATCCTCTATATTGACCTTTTTCTCAGCACATACCGCTAGGTGGAACATTAGTTCTTACCAGTATCACCAAAGGGCGGGTTTAAATTATTAGTAAATTGCTGGAAGCGAATTCGTTATTCATTTACAATATTAAAGTTGCAGTCCGATGGTTTTGAGCTTCTGCATTTTTCTGAGATAAATATATTAAATTGATTGTTATTATCTACCTTACTTTAGTTTGAAATAAATTTGATTTTAAATGGCTAAGTTTGAGATATTTGAAGTACAAATATGTCAAATTAGTTTTGGCAAGCACACCAAAACTCTGACATCTTAGGCTTCAGCAGTAACAGGTTCTATTGAATTGACTCAGTATTCCCTTCTACGTGGCAACAAATGCTTAATAAGTGCGTCATTAATCTAAGTTAGAAATGAAGAATCAGTTCTAGATCAATTCTAGAAAATTGTTTTGGTTTTGAAAATTGAATGTTTCATCGGACTAGGCAGCTTCATGATCAAATTCGACTAGTATTAGTAATACTTTGTGGAGCTTGAAAGAATCTATTCTTGAGGAGCAATCTAGAGCCCAAACCTAGGCTGAAGGTTGGTGTGGTTAAGGCGTGCCTAGTAAGGTCATTCAGTGTTGATGGTTACGCTCATTGATGTTGCCACAGGCTTGTTGCAGATTTGTAAAGTAATGCAAACCTGCTATCACTTAAAGTTGCACAGTCCGATGGCTTTAAGCTTTTGTCGTTTTCTGAGATAAATATCTTAGGTTGGTCGTTAAGTCAGTGGTTTGATCCGACTAGGATTTGAGCCTGCATGCTTTAATCCCATGACCTACCAAAACGCAAGATGGACCCTCAACTCATTTGGCCATCGCGTCTGTTTGCTTTTGACAATGTTATGCTTATCAGACTATGCAACTTTAAAGCAAACGCCGCTGTACCACGTGATCCCCATAGCTCACTATTCAACTACCTCTTGTACTCATAACAGTTGCAGTTGTCGACTGTACTGCGCATGCGCATCATCCTCACAATCCTCTCCAGCAGCAGCCAGTTGTCGTGTTCTATTGTAGCCAGACGCTCGTCCTGCAGCTGTAATGAACCAATCCACCACCAGGTGGCATGACGGGGGTAAGGGTGGGGTTGGGGGGAGAGGGTACGGCGGGGGTGAGGTTGAGGGTGGGGGCAGGGGTGAGGGTGAAAGTGGGGGAGAGGGAGGGTTGAGGGTGAGAGTGGGGGTGAGGGTGAGGGTGGGCGTGAGGTTGAGGGCAGGGGTGAGGATGAAGGTGAGGGTCGAGGTGAGAGTGGAGGTAAGGGTGGAGGTGAGGGTGGAGGTGAGGGTGGAGGTATGGGTGGAGGTGAGGGTGGGATGGTGGTAAGTTTCGGGGTGAGGGTGAGGTGAGGGGTGGAGGTGGAGGTGACGGTGAGGTGGGTGGATGTGGAGTAGGGGTGCGGTGGGGTGTGGTAGGGGTGGAGGTTAGGGTGCAGTGGGGGTAAGGTTTGGGGTGACGGTGGGGTGGGTGTGAGGGTGGGGGTGAGGTTGGGGTGAGGGTGGAAGTGGGGGTGGGATGGGGTGAGGGTGGGGTGATGGTCGCGTGTGTTGGGGGTGGGTTGGAGTGAGGGTGGAGGTGAGGGTAGAGTGGGTGAGGGTGGGGGAGAGGGTGGAAGTTGGAGTGCGGGTGAGGTTGGGGTGAGGGTGGAGGTGAGGGTGGGTATAAGGGTGTTATTCACTGCAAATATGAACAGTGCGGGAAGGTGGTGGGGGGGGGGGGCATGTCAAATACACACATACATCATCTCACACACAGTGACATTTTTTTTCTAAAGTAAAATATTTGCTAAGACAATTTCACTGCAATCTACATTAGAAACAAATGCATGGCAAGAATCTTATCGAGTTTGGTCATCAGTAGCCACATGATTGATTATCTGTGCAAAGTGCTGGCCGTGTAGTGAAGGATGGTGCTGTCAATGACACAAACCCTCACTTCCTGTCTGAAAGCTGTAGCTGTGATCTGGCGTGCTGTGTTGGTCACAGCTTCAGTCCTTCCTGAAGGACCAGCAGAACTCGGAACACCGGTCTTTATATGGGGTTAATGTCATCAATATTAGAAGCTTTGGGTCAGCACTCAGGGAAACCGTCTTGATATGACGATAGATGTTGCTAGGATGTAAACCCCCAACAAACTACAACAACTACCACTCAGGGATACTTGTAGAAACTTGTGTGCTCGGGATACTCCTAGACTTGTCGTCCAGCTGAAAGTTTGCGTTATCATTATGCACATTGCAATTCTCCTCTTCGGAAATAGTATTTATTTAGCTGGTTGCTGGATGGAGAGGGTTGGATTCTAGTGGTGTGACTTCCTGTGATCTGAGCAGTATGCAAACAAAGAAGGACCAAACACATGAAGGTCTCATTTGTTAATAGAATTTACAGGTTTTGGAAACCCTGTGCAGACAGTCAATTTTGCACTGTCAACTGCAATGCAGAATAGGGGTGAATGACAACTATGCCTTATGCGATCACCTCATCCAAACATACCTGTCTATGTGGATCCTTGCCTCAGAGGTCAGTGTGAACTATTACAGCACTCGTCACCCTGGAATCGTAAGTCTTTTAAATGGGTTTGGTCCATGAGTCACTGAATGCTTACGATTACCCACCTACAGGCAATGTACTTACATATACATACACAGGGAAGGTCCACCAACCATACAGAGCATAACTTGTACAGGATGCTGGTCATGGAACCAGTGTTATGGCAAGTAATATAAACAAAGGGAACATTGCGATTAGAGTAGGATTCAAATCCACACATCTTGCCATTCCTGGGCTAGCATCCTAAACGTTACACTACCTAGGCTCCCTGATGCAATCACCCTATCCTCACCCACCTGTCTATGTGGCTCATTTCCTGAGAGTTCAATATACAGCATATACTTGGAATTATTCATGTATATTGCTCATGTATATTGTTTCCAGCATTTATCTTTTCAATTCATTATTCACTCACGCCTTTCAAGCATGGACTTACCAATTTTTCTATTAATGAAGGCAGAGCACCGGACATGTCCCACTTTCTTGTCGGGTGATATAAATACAGCATTTAATCCATTATGGATGCAACCATTTGGGGGGGGGTGTATCTATGCTGCCCATAACGGTTAAGGCTCATGATTTCTTTTCGCTGCTAGACAGTAATAGTCTCGGGGTTCCCCTTGTTTTGTTACTCTCAGTTGTGTAGCTATCTACTGCATGCACCCACCCCTCTGCTCATAAGCATTCTCCCATATCTCCTAACCCTCTAAGTCTGTTAGTTCTCCGATTGGTTAGTTGCTTTGTTATAATTACTTTCCCGGAGTGCCTTCACCTTGTTGTGTTAGTGGTCATTAGTTTTGGTTTTAAGTTTACCTCCTGGATGTATTATCATGCCTAGCATGCATACTTTCTAAGAGTTTGCTTGAATTATCAGTGCATTTTAAATTAATTTTTATATTATTCCCTATTAATTATATATATAATACTACCTGCAGATATATATGCACTCCAACAGCAGGAAACTGCCTGGATTTCTGAACCCTCTACAGCAGGAGATCTGCACTCATAGATTCCTAAAGTGGGACCCTGCCTGCATTCATGCAGGGTCATATGTATTTGGTACACACACAAAAGGCTATCTAAACCCCAAACATACAAAACATTATTATTATTATTATTATACAAGTTTGGAACTAAAATTTAAATAAAGGTAAGTTAAGATATCCTGGAAAAAAAGATCAGGTATTAATATTACATTAACAAGTCTGTAACTATGGAAACACAAATGAGGCATGCCACACTGGTGCCTTCTCAATGAATGGTCTTTCTTTGGGGGGCGTAGAATAGAGTACAACAAATAGCAGTACCGAGAATATATTAATAACATGTTCTTATGAGGTTACATAATAAAACCATTACACAATATTCAGCAGACATTCTAATATAATTTGTATCATCTCTGCATGGGCAAACAAATGGTTAGGATAATCCGAGGTGATTAATCGATGTCTGCCCTTGAGAAGGCCTAACTAGATGCTTTGCTTACATATCAGTGCTAGGGGTCCTTACCAAATGTCAACATTTTCACAAGCGAACAAAACATGCAATTTTTCATGACATCCCGCTCATACCCCCCACATTGTACAAAGTGTATAATAGAAAGGTTGATATTGTACTAGTCTGCGCCAGAATGGCAAGAATTGTGGTTTTGAATGCTGCTTAAAGTTGCATGGTCCGATGGCGTTTGAATTTTTGTCTTATTTAAAAAAATAAATATATCAAATTGATTGGTATGAGCTACTAATCATTAGTCCGGAGTCATTTTTATGAAAAATGACTAGTTTTGAAGCAATTTGAGCTGAAAGAACCTAAAATAATTTTGACAAGCTTGCCAAAAGTCCTGTGGCTATGACCCAGATGGTCATTTCATGGTGACCACGTGATATGAGATGACCTACTAATCCTGGAACCTGACAGGGCGGTAGGTAGGTATTTCTGTTTGAGTCGTGAACATTCTGGGAACGGATTGGTGCCATAGGCCCGTGGCACTACGGTTTTTAACCAAATATTTCTTTGTAGAAATATTATTTTGTAGAAAGGTTAATTTGATTTATACCTATCGAATTGACCAAGTAGCATCGAATATCCAACATCACATATACATCGGTATATGATTGATATCATCCCAATGGCAGAAATTTCAAAACATCAAACTATGCAACCACCCACCAAACTGCACATTCTATGATTCACCCGGGCCTGAGCATTAATGGTTTTACAGGATCCACCGCAATTGCGCAGGTTTCTGGGTTTAATGCTATGATTGCAGCAGCCATTCTGGTCATGCCTATGTGTTATCGTTTGGACAGGATCCATCGTAAATGCACCGTTCCACAGCATATGCATTGCAGGATGGCCTGGGGTTGTAGCACCATATCAGTTATACACTCACCTATGACAAACTGCACGCTCTGCAATCCCGGCTGCCGCCGTTATAATGTTAAGACCAAAACCCGGCGCATTTGCGATGGATCCCGTCCAAACAATAATGCATGACCAGAACAGTTGCTGCCATCATAGCATTAAACCTGGAGATCTACGCATTTGCGGCGGATCCCGTCAAGCCAGTAATGCTCAGGTTTGGTTGGATCGTAGAATATGGCTGCTGCCATCATAGCATTAAGCGCAGAACCCGGCACATTTGCGATGGATCCCATCCAAATGCATAGGCACAACCAGAACGGCTGCTGCCATCATAGCATTAAAACCGGAAATGTGCATATTACTTCGGTAATGTGGGTAATTCGGGACCGAGACAGAGCTGCTCATCACTCCCCCCTCCTCTCCCTCCCTTCCCTCTCCTCTACCTGACCCGCCTCCCTACAGGTGGCCCGCTTTGTGGAGGACATGGACCTCAAACGGATCCGAGTCAGACATGACATTGACATCCTCGCTGGTAATCTCTAGCCTGGGGAGCTCGTAAATTTGCCTCTCTCTCCCCAGGCACCCGCAACGGAAACCAAGACATCCTCCGACTATTCCGGGCCGGACTAGCGCCCGGGACATGGCGCAACAAGCTACAACAGACAAGAAGGTACCTCAAACACGCACGAATGACCTCCTATGACCCACGCCGCCCCAAGCAGATGGACATCGCTGCATACCTAGCCCACCTCGACGACACCCTGGCCACACCCGGGGCAGTCATGAACTATCTGAGCGCCGCCCGAACATGGGTCAGCCTGTCGACAGGCGCGACTGTGCCCTTTGACACCTACCTAGTCGCCACTATCAAACGTGGCATAATGAGGTCGTCCCACCACGTGACCAGACAGGTGCCCCCACTGACCGTAAGACAGCTCAAGACCGTCCTCGACTACCTGGCCGAAGCGGGCCCCCGGGCCCTTGTTCTAGGGGCGGCCCTCCTGATGGGCTACTTCACCATACTAAGGCAAGGAAACCTCCTGGTGACCGGCCGGAGGGACGACCCAGGACACACCATCAGAGTCGCCGACGTCACTGACCACACGACCCACCTCATCGTCAAGGTGCGATCGACAAAGACCTCCCGATCGCCTTCTGACGCCTACACCATTCGAAAACCCAACGTACAGAACTCCAACTACTGCCCTGTACGTGCCTGGAAGCGATACGTCGCTTCCACCCGACTGGCTCCTGACGACCCAGCTTTCATGACCTTCAACGAAGGCCCCTTGACGACGCAGACGATGACTCGGATCCTCCGGTCAGCGCTCGAGCACAGCGCCGTCCAAAACCATCGACAATACACCCTGCACAGCATACTTAGAGGTGCCGCCCAGGCATGTGCCGCAGCTGGAGCGACGCTGCAAGACGTCTGCGACGTTGGCCACTGGCGGTCGTCCGCCATCCACCGATACGTCCGTGCCGACGACTTCTCGACCGCGACCAGGGCACTCTCAACTTTATTTGGTTGAGGCCCGGGTCGCGACCGAGAAAAACACCACCCCGCCCTACCCTACTGACCTTCTTCCTACCTCCCTACCCCCCTCCTACGCCTCCCACACACTCCCTTTCCCTCCCTCCTCACCACCCTCCCCCTACTTCTTATAATCACACATCTATTACCTCTCTACATACCTGATGTACCCCTTATTCTCTCATTGTTCATATTCACTACACCGATAACCCTTATATGTACCTGATTACCGATCACAAACACTCAGTATTGATCACCTAATGATCTGATCGACCTCTTTAACTGAACGATTATTACCTACTGATCATGCCTTAATAATGTCCTGTTCTATTGCTCCATAACTCATGATTACCGATTACCGACATGACACTATTGACTATCGATTAACTGACTCACATTGTTCTCAACTGCTCTGATTGTTACTTGACCATTGCGTGACTTGTACTACTATGCTCTACTGAACTCCAATAAAGTTCCATCTTATAGCTCCGTCTCGTGTCCTGAATTGTGCATATTACTTCGGTAATGTGGGTAATTCGGGACCGAGACGGAGCTGCTCATCACTCCCCCCTCCTCTCCCTCCCTTCCCTCTCCTCTACCTGACCCACCTCCCTACAGGTGGCGCCACCGCTCCTCCCCCCCCCCCCCCCCCCCCCCTACTTCCCCACTCCCCTGCAGATGGCGGCACTACCGACCCACGACCGGGAACCAGCATCTCTGACCTCTTTCCTCCCCCCGCCCCTACACTCCCCTGCGCCCTCACTCACCCCACTTCTCACCAGACACCGCACCGACAACACCCTCCAACTTCACCGCCCACCCACCCAACAAAAAGGGTTGAGGCCCGGGTCGCGACCGAGAAAAACACCACCCCGCCCTACCCTACTGACCTTCTTCCTACCTCCCTACCCCCCTCCTACGCCTCCCACACACTCCCTTTCCCTCCCTCCTCACCACCCTCCCCCTACTTCTTATAATCACACATCTATTACCTCTCTACATACCTGATGTACCCCTTATTCTCTCATTGTTCATATTCACTACACCGATAACCCTTATATGTACCTGATTACTGATCACAGACACTCAGTATTGATCACCTAATGATCTGATCGACCTCTTTAACTGAACGATTATTACCTACTGATCATGCCTTAATAATGTCCTGTTCTATTGCTCCATAACTCATGATTACCGATTACCGACATGACACTATTGACTATCGATTAACTGACTCACATTGTTCTCAACTGCTCTGATTGTTACTTGACCATTGCGTGACTTGTACTACTATGCTCTACTGAACTCCAATAAAGTTCCATCTTATAGCTCCGTCTCGTGTCCTGAATTATGTGTATTTGCGGTGAATCCCATCAAACTATTAATGCTCAGGCCCGGCTGATACAGTGTAACTGACAGATTTCAAATGGATGCACAAAACACATTCATGCGCATCCTCACATACATTTAGACCACCAAGGATATGCGTACTGCTTGCATTTCTCATGTACATATTATTGCTCTGTTATTATTTACTGCTATGTCATCCATGTCTCATCCTCCCTCATACCATACATAGTCCTGATGGCAGATGCAATTTTAATTGACAAATGTAAAAATTATAAAATTTAAATTACCCAAATTGATTAATTATATTTATAGAATTGACCAAACAACATTGAATGTCCAACATGGAGGGGAGGGGGCAACATCCACCTCATTTCCCCTTCCCCTCTATGGCCCTGCACAGCAGGCCTACTTGGTCAGGGGAGGCTAATAAGGTCATGAGATTGGCCTAATTGGTTAATGGCCTCCCTGCATAATGGGTGTTTCAAAGTGAGTGTCCAAAGGGGTGGTTATAAATTCACTGGTTATTCTGTATATGCTGTCCGAAATCATTAGCAAATACACCAGTATCTAAGTTGGATATATTGGATCAAATGTAAGTGGTTGTTTTAATTTGGACAACATTATATTTCATCAGACCATGCAACTTTAATTTGGCTGACATTTTTATAAATCATTGCATCAGGCATGGTTGTCAATCATCCCTATTCTGGACAGGTGTGAATCTTTTATCCACATTACAGTTGACAGCACAGAGTTAACCATCTGCACAGGGTTTCTGAAAGCTGTAAATTCTATTAACAAATGAGATCTTCATGTGTTTGGTCCTTCTTTGTTTACATAGTGCTCAGATGACAGGAAGTCCCACAACCCCCTGCAACCAATGTATGGTTTGTATCCTTGTGAAAATGTTAATAATTGTGAATGACACTTTATTACAGTTGTGCTGATAAACTTTCAAACTTTTGCTGTCGTTCTCATTTCAGAATTCACGAACCTGGAGCTTCTTAAGTTTGAGGTGCAGGTGCATGTAGGTTCTTGGCGGTTTGGTATCCACCATTGGCGCGGCACTGCGGATCTGAAACAAGCACATTAATATGAGCAAGACAATCAACTCTGCAGACCTGAAATAAGCACATTAATATGAGCTAAACAATCAAATCTGCGGACCTGAAACAAACACCTTAATATGACCTAGACAATCAACTCTGCAGATCTGAAACAAGCACATTAATATGAGCTAGACAATCAACTCTGCCGACATGAAACAAACACATTAATATGAGCTAGAGAATCAACTCTGCCGACCTGAAACAAGCACATTAATATGAGCTAGACAATCAACTCTGTGGACCTGAAACAAGCACATTAATATGACCTAGACAATCAACTCTGCTGACCTGAAACAAGCACATTAATATGAGCTAGACAGTCAACTCTGCAGACCTGAAACAAGCACATTAATAGGACCTAGACAATCAACTCTGCAGATCTGAAACAAGCACATTAATGAGAGCTAGACAATCAACTCTGCAGACCTGAAACAAGCACATTAATATGAGCTAGACAATCAACTGTGCCGACCTGAAACAAGCATATTAATATGAGCTAGACAATCAACTCTGTGGACCTGAAACAAGCACATTAATATGACCTAGACAATCAACTCTGCCGACCTGAAACAAGCACATTAATATGACCTAGACAATCAACTCTGTGGACCTGAAACAACCACATTAATATGACCTAGACAATCAACTCTGCCGACCTGAAACAAGCACATTAATATGACCTAGACAAACAATTATGTGGACCTGAAACAAACACCTTAATAAACACATTAATATGAGCTAGACAATCAAATCTGCGGACAATATCCCTAGACCAAGGCTGTCAACTGCAAAGGGCTATGGCTAGGTTTCGATTTGGTTGGTTGTTGGAGTTTATGTCCTGGCAACATCTAAGGTCATATCAGGACAGTTACCGACTTGTGACAGTGTGCACTCATGGTGACTTTATAGTGCTGCCCCACTGGGAAATCAGACCATCGAAACCATGACCTGATATCCCACTCAGACAGATTATCCTGACACTTACGTAACCAGTCCTTGCCCTATCCTATTAATGCTGAGTGCCAGGCTAGGAAGCGACAAGTATCAATTATAAAGTCATTGGTTTGACTCGACCAGGAACCGCGACCTTCTGCACATGAGGCCCATGCTCTACCGATTAGGCCACCATGCCTGGTGCTAGGTTCCGATGTACACCACATTCCTAGGGCGATTAGTATCGTTACGTAATGATCTCTGATTAGTAAGCAAGGCACTAAGAATTAAGATGATTATAACCGATTATGACATAACCATGTATCATATGAATCAATCAATAGGATACAGCTATAATAGGCCTTGGACCTGTTCAATCAATCAATAGTTCCGTCCTCTAGTCGAGGGTTGGATTCAATGGCTCTCCACTTGTCCCGATGGTGTGCTGTTCTGAGAGACTGTGAATAATTCAAGCCTGTCCACTGTGAAATATTTGTAAACCATGATCTTCTTAGTCTCCCTCAAACTCTGCTGCCATTCACCTTCCCTTCCAACAATGTACGGTATATTGAACTCTGACGAATGATGTGGCCAAAATAAATAACTTTCTTTGTCTGTATAGTGGCAAACAAGTTTTTCTTATTTTAAATTTTTCTGAGAACATCTTTGTTGGTGATCTTCTTTGTCCATGATATTTTCATCATCCTTCGATAAGTCCACATCTCAAATGCTGCTAAACATTTGTACATTTTCTTTGAGATTGTCCATGTCTCAGCCCCATACATTAGAGTAGACCACACATAACACTGAAGAATACGCTTCCTTGTTTGTATTAATATCTTATTTGATGTTAACACTCTATACAATTTGGAGAATGTTGTTTGGGCTATTGTTATCCTTCTTTTAATTTCTTCCTCACATCTCCCATCATTTGTAATCTTTTGTCTGAGATATATGAATTCGGATACTTGTTCTATGTTGGACCTGTTAGCCGCTCTTAATTAATAGAAATGGAGAGAGTTCTTCAGATGTGGTGGATCATAGCAACTGTCACTGTAGTACATGCTTGGGATCTTCAAATGACGCATACGTTGTTCATAGGGTATTTCATCGAATCCATGTACAAGCTTCATTGCCCTTCTTTGGATCCATTGGCTCTGTTGGCGGCTTCCTGGATGTGGTTGCTGAATGTCAGTTTGTTGTCCACCTTGACACCCAAGTCCTTTTCTATCATTGTTTCGGAGAGCGGAACATTATTCACACCATCGTTCATTATATAGATGTGCTTGCTGTTTTTGCCCCATAAATGCATCACTTTGCATTTTGAAGCATTAAACTTCAGCTACCAATCACTTGACCACTTCTGCATGTTGTTGGGGTCCTTCTGCAAGTCCCCTGAGTCACTACTTTTCTCCATATGGCGGAATACTTTGGTATCATCAGCAAACATTTGGACCATAGAATGTATAACTTCTGGTAAGTCATTGCCATCAACATATATGAAATATATGGAAAAAAATATATATATTATAAAGTCTAAGACCTGCCATTGTCATATGTGCTGTTTTTCTTAGAGTTGCATTGTCTGATGGTTTTGAATTTATGCCTTGTTTTGATATAAATATATTAAGGCCAAAGAAAAAAAAAGGAGTTGGTGATCATCCTTTTGAAATAAAAATAAGGGCAAGGCAGGCGTTTTTTGTTTAAATTATTTTATTTGTCATCAGTATTTCAATGGTCTCCTCGCCCGCCCCCTCCCCTTCCCAGTTCCCTTCCTACCACTCCTCACATCCCTCTTCATTCCTTTCCCCCACTGCCCTGTCCAATCCCCCTCTTCACTCCCATTTCTATTTCTCACTCCACCCACCCTCTCCATTTCACAGTTTAAAAAAATCTGAAATAGAAAATTCAGGGTTGCTCGATTTTTCAAGCATGGGCGGGGACGATCATCTTTTTGTTTGTCCTAAGTTGGTCCCATGGGTAATGTTGGGTGTGCGAATAACTAATGATGTTATGGTGGTGTCATTTAACATTAAGCCTAGAATTATTCAGCATGAATTTCTCATGAATTTCCCCTGCTTAATCAATTAATGTACCACATAAAAAGACGTAGCAAGTTAAGGTAGTGAGTGACAAGATACGGCAATAATAGATAAGCAACCCCAGCACATCAACATGGAGAGTGCATCAACTGAGGGTAGCAACCTATAGGTATCGAATACGTTTCAGCGCAATTACTAATATGCGCATAATGCAATATACCCCCCATGAGATTTTGTGAGAATTTTATTCTCTGTAGGAGGTGAGGAGTGATTTCATTTTCCTATTAAATATTCTCTGAGAAAATGAGATTTAGTGAGAATATTCTAGCTGTTCTGCAAGCCTTTATCCCCCACACCCACCTCTACCTCTATAGCTGTGTTTACACGGGAATATGTAAAACGATCTAGACAAATCGATTTATATGAAGCGATTTAGTGGCGCGTTTACACACGGAGCGGTTTAAGGCGGAAATCGATATCTGCGCATGAGCAAGTCCAGACTAACCAGCGCTAGTTTGGGTTCATCGACGTCACCACGAGAGTGTGGGTTCGACCTAGATCTGTATGGACTGAATCATATTGGAACGGTCAAAACTTCTGCTGGGCAGTGAAACCTTAAAAATAAATGATGAAAAAAATATCTGTGCACAGCTAGCGGTTTCATAGACTAAATTCTATAATATACACTTTTGATTGACTGGAAAGTCAACAAACTAAGGTCTCGACTGCGCATGCGTGTGACGCGCTTAAGCTAGATTGCTTCATCTATACTACCTCGCAAGGTGGTTTACATCTACCGATTTATATGAATCGATTCAGCCCTAAAACACCACAGTGTCACATTTACACGACAAATGTAAATCGATCTAGACAAGTGGTTTTATATGAAGCGTTTTAACTCGCCCGTGTAAACACGGCTTATTTCCACACACTTCCCATCGGCTATTGGACGTCAAACATATGGCTATTCTGACATATTTCTTTGGAGGAAACCTGCTGCTACCACATAGGGTACTCTCTCTGATAAGCAGCAAGGGGTCTTTTATGTATACACGGACAGGACAGCACATACCTCAGCCTTTGATGAACCAGTTGTAGACCACCGGTTGGAACGGAAAATAGCCCAAACTGCAAATGGGTTCACTGAGCAGGATCATTAGGATGACCAACACCTTCACAGGTGGACACGCTACCGTCTGCGCTACGTCCCATTGCCTACACACTGCCAGTAACTAATGACTACTAAGACTACTTTAAGCTAAGGTAGACTATAAGGATCAACTTGATATATTTATCTAAAAATACATGCCCAAAACTCAAAACCATTGGATTATGCAACTTTAATCAGTATGACCTAATTCCCATTGAAACCAAGGCTACCTCGATTTACAGCTTTAAGCTAAGCCTCTGTCAATAGGAGAAACAATCAATGTAATTTGCTAAACCTGTGCAGATTTACTGCACAGCACTCATATAGTGATCAATTATATGTTTACAAGCTCACACACGGCAACAGGGCAAGTAGTGATCGATACATTTGTTGACACAATAAGCACGTACAACAAGCATCTGGCTCCGCAACACGCCCTTACCCAATACAAATATCAAAGACAACGTTACAACTCCTGCTAATGCACTCATACTGCGATGAGGAAAAGCTCTGGGGTTCACCCACCGGTCGCCCAACATATAGCCCTGATTGCAGCACCAGCCTGACCCCTAGCAGCATCGAACCTGTGCCCTGCATTAGTTAACCTAGCATCCGCTGGGTAGCAGCACTGTGCTCGCCTTATAGCTACATATAGCCTGTGCTATATACATGATATATATGTAAGCCTATTCCATCTGGATGAATTAGGCCGCTTCGAATGAGTAGACAATTTCTCACTGATTGAATTCAAATCACAGAAGCTTTGCACTAGTAGCAGACTAGACATGATGGTCAACTCGGTAAGAGCACTGACTGGCTTCTCGTGTGTAAGCTCAAACCACTGACATACAAAATTGATACCTGTCACTGCCTAGCTGAGCGCTTGCCATTAATAGGATAGGCTGGGGACTGGTTTGCTCGGTGTCAAAATAATTTGTGTGATATCTGAATTGCAAGCATGCCTAATTAATTTTGGCAAGCACGTCAAAACGTGAACACATATATGCTTCCTGCAGTAATAGGTTCTATTAAATTGACTTAGTGCCCCTCGCTATGCAGCAACAAATGCTTAATAAGTGCGACGCTCCGTAATTTAGATATGTGGAATCAAATCTCGCTAATTGCCTATGATTGGATAAATTTTATGTTTTCATCGGACTATGCAGCTTCTCTTGCCTCCTGGCTGTTGCTGGACTGAAAACGAATCACCCTATTCTAGCAACGGTCATTTATAAAATGAACCAACTGACAACGGATGGGTATGACATCCACCTGTGCTGGGTGCCTGGCCATGCCGGCATACAAGGAAACGAACTAGCTGATCGGGCTGTGAAGAAGGCCCTGAACTGTGATCTTGAACACTGTCTGATCCCTCACTCTGATCTGAAACCACTAATAGCCACCCACATAAAATCCAAATGGCAACATGAGTGGGATGAAAACATTAATAAACTTAAAGAAATTGAAGCATCTGTGGGAAAACCACCACAGACTCATGCGGGAGGTCGGCGGGACCAAGTGGTCCTTAGCCGCTGCCGTATTGGCCACTCATGGCTTAAACATGCTTTTCTGCTCAAGGGGGAACATCCCCCTGAATGTATTGGGTGTCAGTCCCCGCTGACACTCAAACGCATTTTACTAAGTTGCGTTGATTTTTTTGGCCTTGCGCCAACAGTTCTACACTGGAGAGAGTATGCATGACCTTTTTACAAAGGTAAAACAGGAAACCATTTTACCCTTATTGAGGGCAGCTGGATTGTACCACCTCATATAGTTTACTAAATAGATTCTATCAATTATTAATAAAACTTTTCCTTTTCTATGGGAATTTGTTTCCCTTGACCACAAATATATGATGGTGAGCTTTCTAATTTAATGAGTGTCTATTGGCACATTGATTGTCTACTTTTACATGTAAAAGCGATGGTTTGAACAAAAAACTAACATTTCTCGCCGTGAATATGGCCTATGCTGCCGACACGGTGTAAAGCAACCAACAATCAATCAGCTTTAATGAGTGCAAATTGGATATCTAGGATCAAATCTAGATCAAAGGTTTATATCGGTAAATGTTATGCTTTCATCTGATTATGCAATTAGAAGCCAACCTTGGCATTAATATAATTGCAGCATTAACTAGGCAACAACACCACAGTGTGCTCAAAGATGGTGCTAATGCAGGTAGAGTGAATGACTGCTCCTTTAACGTTGAGTGGGACATGAGTGTAGACTTCGCCAGACCACGATGTTGGTTGGTTGTTGGAGTTTTACTTCCTGGCAATATGTAAAGTCATATCAGGATGGGTACCGACTTGTGACAGTGCACACAGATGGCGACTTTTATAGTGCTGCTCCACTGGGAAATGAGGCCACCGGGACCATGGCCTGATATCCCACCCATTCACATTATCCTGACACTGAGCTAAACAGTCCTTGCCCTATCCTATTAATGCCAAACGCCAGGCTAGGAAGCGACATGTATCAATTTTATAAGATATTGGTTTGACTCAACCGGGAACCAAACTCGCACAAACTACATTATATTGACATATTGAACACACACATGGTTTTTGTTAGTCAGACTGAGAAGTTGGCTCAATTATTCTATTGACAATGTTGTAGCAACACCAAGCCGAGGCAATTATTCTAAAAGAAATACTAGTTGGGCACAGAGCGGCGGGGTACCAATAGCTCAACTCAGCCTTGATCAAGGTGCTGGCGGCCTGATTTCCTGGTGGGGCAGCACTATAAATTCGCCATGAATGTGCACTGTCACAAGTCGCTCCCTGTCCTGATATAACCTTAGATGTTACCAGGACGCAAAACTCCAACCACCAACCAACTGTTCTTAGAGTCTATGTGTCTATAAAATCAAGTATTTGTCTATAAATAATAACTAAAGCCAAATGATTTCATTATTAAATGCTCTCCTCGGTATAGCCTTGGGAGAGACCCTTGACTCCAACTGCCAGCCATGTACTTCCGTCCCCTTCACTGACCTTGCACCTTTGATGGGCTCAAATAGTATATATGGATATATATATACAGTAAAACCTCTGTAAACAGACCGAGTGGTAGATCTGTAGAGGGGTCGGTACAGAGAGGCTTTACTGCATATATATATATATTATTTTTAATATATTGCTTATATATTAGATACATATATTTTGTTATTGTACATGGTTTATTTGATTATATGATATCTACAATATATACGATGTATATGATAAGTATGATATGTATGACATATATGTCGTGCATGACATGCATGACATACATGTCATACATATCATCTATATCGTATATATATATCATACATATGATAGTGATACATACCATGATTCTCAAATCGTCGCTTAAAAAATGGTCCGTTGAATATGTCTGGTTCTTTTCCAAGGTGACGTCACTGTGGTGGCAACGCGTATATGCACCCCCCCCCCCCCCCTCCCACTCAGAGTGTAATTTATTCAAGTCTGTTAGCGATATACGCAGCGTGCTCGCTGTGCGTCTTGTTTGGCTTTTATAATCCCTTGGCTCATTGTCAACACACTTAGGTGCCAAAGCCTGCGTCCCTTGGCCAAACACGACCTGAACTCTATACAATATAACCCCGTTAAACCAAACTTGAAGGGACCCTAGAGATTTGTTTGGATTAACCGATCATTGGTTTAACCGAGCTTTGTCTTTGACTTTGACTTTGAATAAGCATGTATTGCAATGTAATATCAATGTATGTGGACACTTTGATTATTGCTTTTTATGTATGTACAGTATAACCCCGTTAATCTAAGCTCGGTTAAGCCAAACGATCGGTTACTCCAAACTTTTTTCAGCAGCCTGGCAAAATACTACCATTTATCATATAAAAAAGTCAGTGGGGGTCTCAGATGACCTTATAATGACATGAAAGTTTGGTTTAATCATACCGGAGTGGCCTGGGGTCCGACAATTTTGTTTGGATTAACCGATAATTTGGTTTAACCCACTTTGGTTTCACCAACTTTTTTATATGATAAATGGTAGTATTTTTGGGGGGCCGCCGAAAAAAGTTTGGATTAACCGATCGTTTGGTTTAACCGAGCTTGGTTTAACGTGGTTGTACTGTATTACATTATGAGACCATCCATGCAGCTGCAGACTCATACTCTGTATTTACCAAGTTGCGGGCATTGCATCGTCTATTAATATTATCTTCACCAGACGGGATGGCCGAATGAGTTAGAGCGTCCGTCTCCCGTGTTGGTACACCATAGGATCATGGGTTCGAACCCTATCGAGTCTTACCAATGACTTAAAAATTGATACTTGCAACTTCTTAGCCAGGCGCTCGGCATTATTAGGATAAGGCAAGGACTGGTTGGCTCAGTGTCAGGGTAATGTGACAGAGTGGGATATCAGGTCATGGTGCTGATGGTCTGGTCTCCCAGTGGGGCAGCACTATAAAGTCGCCATGAGTGCGCACTGTCACAATTCGGTATGCGTCATGATATGACCTTAGATGCTGCTAGGACGTAAAACAACAACAAATAAACAAATCTATTATCTTGAATTTCTTTAAAAGATGCATAGTCTGATGAAAAAATGTCAAAATCATGACATGTACCCAGACGTGTGCCTATGAAGTCAACTTGGATACGGGTGCACTCATTAAGTATGAATAGAAGGGCCATTTAAGTCTGTTTAATAAAACCTGTTACTGCTGATGTATGTAATGTCAGAATCTGGACCTATTTCTCAAAATTAAGATTGGTATGTTTACAATTTAAATATCTCCGAAAATTGACATTTAAAATTAAAGTTACTTCAAACTAAAATAAAGTAGATTATAGTGATTAATCTAATTTGTTTAGCATTGAAGATGGTAGAAACTTTAAAAAAAAACATCGGACCATGTAACTTTAAGGAAATAATATATTTTCTGTAAGTATATTTTAGATGAATGCCTTAGGTTGACCATTATTAAAGCTGCATAGTCCGATGAAATATCACATTTTCAAAAGTAAAACAATGATCGAGATTTAATTTTACATATCTAACTTAGATACTGATGCACTTTTTAAGCATTTGTTTCAGTGTAGAAGGCAATACTGAGTCAATTTAACAGAATCTGTCATATCAGGACAGGTACCGACTTGTGACAATGCCACTCATCGTGACTTTATAGTGCTGCCCCACTGGGAAATGAGGCCACTGGCACCATGACCTGATATCTCACTCAGTCACATTATTCTGACACTGAGCTAACCAGTCATTGCCCTATCCTATTAATGCCAAGTGCCAGGCTACGAAGCGACAAGCATCAATTTTATAAGTCATTGGCTTGACTCAACAGGGAACCGAACTCCCGATCTCCCGCTCGCGCTCTACCGATTCAGCCACCTCGCCCGGTCTATGAACAGTAAACTTCAACAATATTTGCATACCTCATTGCTCATGAAACCATTTGACCTACACCTGCCGCCACTGGAGTAGCAAGAGTTTAACAATTATTGTCGGCCGTTGGTAGAAGTATCTAGGGTATTTACCATAGGGCACTTGTCACGTTGAGTGATGGAAGTTTGATAATACATTCCTGGGGCATTGCCCGAAAGCATTATACATTTCGCCCACATGTGGCAGCACTAAGTAGTAGTAGTTTGACTCCACTCGAGGCTGAATTATGCGGCCATGTTGCTATTGTTGTTTGTTGGAGCTTTCCATCCTGGCAACATCGAAGGTCACATCTGGAAGGGTACTTGTGATGGTGCGCACTCATGGTGACTCATGGTGACTTTATAGGGCTGCCCCGCCATGATCTGATTTCTCACTCAGTAACATTATCCTGATACTGAGCTAACCAGTCATTGTGCTATCCTAGTAATGCCAACTGCCAAGCTAGGTAGCGACAAGTTCTAATTTTGTATGGCATTGCTTTGACTCGACTGGAATTTGAACTCCCGACCTTCTGCACAGGAAGCCTGCGCTCTAACGGTTCAGCCACTGCCTCCGGTGTAAGCTGTCGCTGCGGATTCAATGTTATGGCACTGTCACATTACGACACATCACGCAAACATACATCGATGTATGTGATATTTTGCTGCTACGTCGGGATACGTTATGCGTGTGTTAGGCGCTCATTGGTATACGTCAATGTACGTCGAGATACAGCGTCACACATCAGGGGGTCGGCAAAGTTTTGTGCATGCCTAAAACCTTCGACGTATGACAACTTTCGACAATGTGTGGATTTTATGTCCACCATACGTCATGTATGCGTTAGGCGTATGTCGATGTATGTTAGTCAAACGTTGTTCACTACGTTGCACTACATTGACCTACTTTAAAGGCAGTGGGAACATACAGTCCATGTACTGACAAAGTATTGATCACGTATGCCTAGCGTAGCTCTCACGTATGTTTAGTGTTTCTCCAGCGTGTCTTCACGTATGTAACATATGACGCGTAGTTCTGATGATCGAATAACGTATTTAACATTCACCGGCATTCTGTGAACGTACCGTGAGCATAATCTGAGCATTTTTCACCAGGTGGTACGTTAGCCATATGTCGGTCATACGTTGGGCATATGCTGTGTATACGGTATGTATATATCCAACTTTGCCCCCCACGCCGAAAAGTTTGACGCTTCTCGACGTAAAAAAGTGATTTTACGGGTTGCTGGCGTGCTGGCGAGATGCGTCGTAATGTGACAGGGCCATTAGGTTGGCGGACGGCATAGTTGCGTAGTCAATGTACACACGTCGGCATCCTGTGTACACCTATATGTAGTAGTACCTTAAGCTGCATTTGAGGAACTCTTCCATATATAATTAAGCCTAGCTATGACGTCACAGTCCGTGACAAGTTTAATCTTGATATGGGTGAATGTTGGGGGGGGGGGCCTCGAACGAAGCCCAATATATCGTTAGAAACGTTATCCAATGTTCTAATGTTAGATTTGTTTAAATCACATGTTCTATTTAAAATTAGATTAAAATATATAGAACAAATTCCCCTTCTTCCTTATTCCATTGTTGTGTTTGTACGGGGGAACTTATTCTAAAAGTAAAACTAGCTATTATTTCCTAGAATGAAAATAGCATGCATGCATAATGAGAAATATCCACACACTCATATATATATATATATATATATATATATATATATATATATGCATATACATACATATAAATATACATATACGTATATATAAATACATATATAAATATATATAGCTAAATCAATCAATCAATAGTTCCGTCCTCTAGTCGAGGGTTGGATGCAATGGTTGGATGCAATAGCTAAATATATATAACATATATGGATATGTATTCTGGACAGTTATTCTACGTAAATGTATGTATTTGTATATTTTCTGTGAAGTGAGATGTTCTCACTCATGAACCTTGCTTTATAGCTACCGCAGATGGCGCCACCGTATATATCACTCCCACAGAACACGGCAGTCACGGGGTTCGACAACCACACTACCAACCATTGGTCAATTAAAACATCACAATATTGCATTCCGCTTGGTTAGCTCAGAGTCAGGATAATGTGAGATTTTTTTGATTTTTTTAAAGGAAACAAAAAGGGAAAACAGGAGAACTATTAATGTACATATGGAGTCTTACCGTTACAAGCTGACTATTACTGCATGATTCAGAGAGCGTATGTTATATTATGGTTTAATGGAATCTTAGCTGTCGTCTTGACTACATGAGTGTCCGTAGTGAACACAACGCCGAAGTATAGCCGGGAGGACTGAGCGGGATGCTATGCACACAGCAGCATGGCTTCGCAACCACCCACCCTCCTCTATTTGGCCGTACTTGATGAACGACCCATTGGTCTTTGTGCATATTGCATCGCAGTATTGGGACTTAATGCGATGGCTGAATAGCTAAGAGTAAGAGTAAGAGTACTGACCAGCTTCCCGTGAAGTAGCTCGGGGGTTCAAGTCCTGGCCGAGTCAAAGCAATGTCATACAATATTGATATTTGTCACTACCTAGCCTGTTGCTCAGCATTACTATTAATGGACAAGGACTGGTTCGCTGAGTGTGCGGATAAGGTGTCATGGTGCTGGTAGCCTGGTCTCCCAGTCACCCAAACAAGTCACCATCAGTGCGTCCTGTCACTAGTCGCTACTCATTATCACCTTTTATGTTGCTAGGACAAAAAATCCTCAATCAAACTTGCAGTATTGGTTTATATGAGATATATATATATTTATATATATCTTTTATTATTGATATATATATTAATATACACTTATATTTCATTATATATAGACTATATTTATATATTGATATGTATTTACACAAAAATTAGATATATTCATATATTTATATATATTTACATATGTAAGCTCACACTCACACTTTCAGGTGACTTGCGCACTGACTGGTGGGGGAGAAGGCTGTGAGGCTCACAACGGTCACACACACCTTATACCTGCTTGGGGGGGGGGGGGCGCCCTCCAGTAGCACAAAGCCACTCCCCACAAATGGTTAGCCCAGAATACACCAGGCAGCAGCACCGTGTTCACTTTCCACACAAATATAGCTGTTACTATATCGGAGGTATATATTGATATATATTAATTTGATATATCTTTGTATTTGTTAATATATCCACATCTAGATGAAAAACGGTCGAGAATACGTATCCATATGTGATACATGCTATGTATATATATATATATAAATATATAATATATATAATATATATATTATTTATATAGATGAACAATTGACAGAATAGATATCCAAGTATGACATATATATATATATATATTTACATAGATGAATAACTGTCCAGAACACACATGCATATATGTGTATGCAGGTATTGCAGGAATAGCAATACCTCAGGGAGTTTGACGCCCCTGCCTTGCAGAGTTGTAAACCACTGCCTTGTGGTACAGGTCCTTGACAGAACCGAAGGCTAAGGGAGCAAACCCTAAACAGAAAACCATGTCACTGTGGCAGCATTAAGGGCGGTTGATGTATGGAACTCCCAACATCTCCCGACCAGCCACTGCAGGGACAAATAGTTTTGCGCCTGTCTTGACATGTTCTTGCCGGTGTGAAACCTCTATTTGCTCCCCGAGAGAGTGCCGCTGGTAACTTGCAAAAGCCAGCAGCACTTCAACACTTTTGCAGGCAGCTTTCATGAAATTTAAAATACTCGAACGGATGGGGCTGCCCTCTATGGAAGATCTTCTGATCAAAAAGAATCTCCGGTGGACTGGACACCTCATGAGGATGTCATCAGACAGGCTACCAAAGCAGATCCTCTATTCTCAACTGTCTTCTGGCTACAGATAGAGAGGGCGCCCCCGTCTCCGGTTCAGGGATACCATCAAGAGAAACCTGAAGCTGAGAGACATTAAGACCGACTCATGGACGCAACTCTCACAGCAGAGAGCTAAATGGAAAGCGGCAGTCAAGTAATGAAAGCAGTCTTTGTCGCATCGCGACCGACAGCATGATGATGATGATATGTATGTATGATATAATAATGGATTATAATAATATGGACAGTGCACTCCTTTGTGTCATATGGTAGAATATATTGCAATATATTGATAGTTGATCTCCCCAGCAGCGGGTTGCCTTGTATTGCTGCAGACCTGCTCATATATCTGGTACTGACGGTGCCACCAGCCAACCTTTCTGGGATTCCGCCTGTGTGCCAAATAAAGACAATCGCCAGAAAGTCTCGCTTCATGTACTCTTTGGTAGAGCGCTATAGCTCGGCCAGAGCCGCAATCAACCATGGCTTCCTTCCATACCTGGGTCTCCTTGTCTCTCATGAGCATAGATTATGTTTAGATGTTTCCAGGACGTAAAACTCCAACAATCAACCACCCAGCATAGCCTATATTTCTATATGCACACTAGCTGAATGACTGTCCAGAATACGAATCCATACATCATTACTGTTGTGATTTCCAGTTAAGGTCAATCAATTTCATATTTTATAGGACATTATATAGGGGGGTGGCAGGTTCACAGAAAAGACAGATTTGATTATCAGAATGATGTTAGCTTCACCTCAAACATGGTAGACATGGCTTCTTTATTTTGACCCAGATGGCATTTGTTTGTTTTTGTGCCCGAACCCTTCATATATATATATATTTATATATATATTTATATATATATATATATATATATATATATATATACGGATAGTGATAAGCCCCTTATCGCCTGTACTAAGCTCTGTAGTGCCTCCTTTCATATCCCCCGCCCCCGGAGTGTGGGGGGGGGGGGGGATCCGGCATGCACCGCTCCACCTCCTGCGTGGGGCTTGACGTAAGAATTATTATTATATATATGTGTGTATATATATATATACATATTTAACTAGATGAATAATGTTCAGAATACATATCCATATATGATATATTTACATAGATGAATCACTGTCCAGAATTTTGTTGTTGTTGGTAAATATGTTTATTCTGCTGAATACGTCTTTTGTCAGTACGGAAGCATTGGTCTTCCCGCCATTTTTCAATTCAGGATTATTTACACCAAAATTGTATAATGAGTATACAATAACTGTTGAATACGGCATATAACACAATGAAATTCTGTAACCCACAACGTCCATAGCAATATGGAAACAGTAGTGCCATATGACTAGATCAATTTTAGTCAGATCAATGTGAGTATTTACACGGTATTTAGAATGTAAGCAGAAGTTATCTTCTGTATTCATTTGGTGGAGTTGTAGTAAGTTTTAATGTAGGGTTTGGTGATTTGTTGTTAGATATATGAATATCTTTCTTTTACACGCTTATTAAATGCATTCGGCATTAGTGACACACCTGTACTAACTTCAGGTGACGTGAATGATTTAGCACTGTTTACTACTTCATTCTGACCGAGGCGCACACAGTAGCCCGCCGTATCACGACACTTCAGGTCGAGTTAAGATGCCATTCCGATAAGCCATACACACACCGCTAAGACCCTCACATTGCACCTATAGAACCGATAAGATCTGTGTATATATGACGTCACTATATGCGAGCTGTCAGTCTTTGAGAAGCAATTCTCACCAGGTAAGCAAAGAGAACCCACCATAACCGTTAGAGAGACCAGACGGGATGGCCGAATGAGTTGAGCGTCCGTTTCGTGTTTTGGTAAATCATGGGGTTTGGGTTCGAACCCTGGTCGAGTCAAACCAATGATTTAAAAATTGATACTGGTCGCTTCCTAGCCAGACGCTCGGCATTATTAATATTAGGATAGGGCAAGGACTGGTTGGCAGGGGCATGGTGTTGCCGGCCTTTTACAAGTCGGTACTTGTCCTATTATTACCTTAGATGTTGCCAGGACGTAAAACTCCAACAACCAATTAACCAGTCTCGAACTGACAGTACTATGTTGCCTGTCTAACTCTAACTGACCATGCTCCATATAAACCCGATTACAACATTGTCCACCTAAATGAACACAGAGACTTCTGCCACTCTAAATGCCAGCAACATACTCATAGTAATCCAGTTAATGTCGACGTAATCACATAACAATAGCGGCAATATTGTTATAGTACTTGTAGGTAACAATCGGGATTTCATTGTGGTAAATGCTGAAAATGGTGTATTTAATATATATTCATAGCTCGCGTTAATACATAGACACTGTATATATCATTTCTGTGTAAATAATCCTGAATTAAAAAATGGCTGGAAGATCAATATTTCAGTGTGGACTGAAGAAGCTATTCAGCAGAATAAACATATTTACAAAAAGAAAGACCCAAACGTACATTAAAGTTGCATATTGTGATGGTTTTGAGGTTCAGTCATTTGTATGAGGTATACATATTAAATAGATTGTTATAATCTACCATACTCTATTTATGAAGTAACTTTTATTTTAAATGTCTAACGTTTGAGATATTTGAAGTGTGAACATATATAATTGAATTAGGCAAGCATGCCAACACTCTGACACCACAGCATAGGCTTCTGCAAAAGTGAGTTCTATAACATTGACGCGGTAATCCCTTGTATGTGGTGACAAATGCTTAATAAGTGCACCAGTATCTAAGTTAGATATCTACAATAAAATCTAGATAATTGTTTTTGTTTAGAAAATGTGATGCTTCATCGGACTATGCAGCTCTAAAGCCGTGTTTACATGGGCGAGTTAAAACGCCTCAAATAATGCGCCTTGCCTAGTTCGCCTTACATTCGCCGTGTAAACGCGACTCTGAGGCGGATTAGGGCTGAATCGATTCATATTATTCGCTTTATATAAACCGCCTCGCGAGGTAGTTTATATGAAGCGAACTAGCTTAAGCACCTCACACGCATGCACAGTCAAGACCTTAGTTTGTTGACTTTCCGGTTGATCAAAAGCGCATATTATATAATTTGGTCTATGAAACTGCTAGCTGTGCACAGATATTTTTTTCATGATTTATTTTAAGGTTTTCACTGCCCAGCAGAAGTTTTGACCGTTCCAAAACAATATGATTCAGTCCATGCATATCTAGGTCGAACCCACACTCTCGTGGCGACGTCGACTAACCAAAACTGGCGCTGGTTAGTCTGCACTTGCTCATGCGCAGATATCAATTTCTGCCTTAAACCGCTCCGTGTGTACACACGCCGCTACTTCGCTTCATATAAATCGCTTTGTCTAATTCGCTTTACAATTGCCCGTGTAAACATGGCTTAAGACAAAGCACTGGCAGCGTAAGCATGGCTTCGCCTCCTCCAGGGCCTGCCATGGAGCAGGCCCAATACACAAACCACGAGCACAGCTTTGATGCACAGTCCGACACACTCACCAGTTTCCTGTGTTCATCGTAATACTTGTTGTCCCATCGTTTCTGCAGCAGTTTGTTGTGCGTGGGCAGCACTGACTGGTAGCACCGGTGCATTGTGGTGTGTGTGTGTTGTTTCTAGCGTTCCGAGAGAGAGAGAGAGAGAGAGAGAGAGAGAGAGAGAGAGGGAGAAAGAAAAGAGAAAGGAGAGAGAGTTCCTTAACCCCGACAAGGAGTAGGCGAGACGTGGAGAAGCAGCGGTGCTTGCTGCTGGCGAACTGTTGGACAGGGCGAGTCGGCTCACACACCACACACACATATAACTCAATATAAGCGCACGCCGACACTCTGGTTACCTACCACACATCTGTTTGGTCACGTGCTCCACACGGTCGCCATGGACACGCCCGCTGCACGGGAGGTGGCGCTGCGAACGGAACGCCGGAGGCCTGCGAGCCGTCGTTGGCAGCGCCATCTGTAATTTGTCAGGCGAACTGCGATAATGTCACTATAGTGTCAGTGTCACATCCGCGTGAATACATAGTTTGTCAGAGCCGAGGTATGTGTTGCATTGCACAATGTTATGAATATGGGTCGTTCTCAAAAACTGTACCACTTGAGGTAGTACACAAAACCATAGCAATAAGATTTTCAATCATTATCATGACTGTTTATAAAGCAAGAGGCATGTGAAATGTCCTAAAAATGTCAAGCTTTGTGTGGAAAATATTTGATTTTGGAGTCAGATTGGTTTCCATGCTGTACTGCTATTTATTCTCCAGCTGGTCGACCACCCAGACACCACTCTGGTCGACCAGCTGGAGTTTGGGTTTCCGGCGAACTACTCCGTGCCACACCCCCGACGCCCATCTATCACAACCACCGGGAGGACCCAGGCCACGCCCACTTCATGACCAAATACGTCGCCCGGGAACTCGAGATGGGAGCCCTCCTGGGCCCTTTCGAGGTCCCCCCGTTCTCCCCATGGGCGCAGTGCAGCCCGATTATGACAAGGCAGAAGGCGGCTGCCGGCAAACGACATCATCGAGCTATCCTACCCGCCCGGCAGAAGCGTAAATGCGGGCATCCCCCGGGGCGACTACCTCGATCGGCCTCCCTGCGGCCTACACCCTCCCCTCGGTCGCCGACTTGGGCCACAGGCTGGTTCAGGAGAGCCAGGGCACCTTCTCCTGGACCGCGGATGTCTCCCGGGCATACCGGCAGCTCCGCGCGGATCCCCTCTCTGCCGCCCTGTTCTGCATCACCGTCGACAACCAGCTGTATGTTAACGTCGCGCTGCTCTTTGGCTGCAGGACATGCGAGGCCGCCTGCGTCTGTGTCACCTCGTCAGCTGCGAGGCCTCATACCTTCGCGCCAGCCAGGCCTTCGACACCCTCCTGGCCCTCTGCGCCAGCCTCAGCGTCGACCTCGCACCTGACAAATGCTACCCTCTGGGGGTGAGGCTAACCTGGCTGGGTTTCGACATCTGCTCCCAGCGGATGTTGATCCGCATCCCCCAGGCAAAGCTCGACCAGGTCATCAAGGAGTGCGGCCGGTGGCTCTCAAGACCCTCCCTCACCAGGAAGGCCCTCGAAAAGACTCATAGGCAAGCTGGCGCACATCAGCAGGTGTATCCCGTCGGCGCGCAAATTTATGTGCCGCCTGCTGCGGAGCCTGTGCGTCCTCCCCCCCGGGCGTCGCTGAGGTAGACCTCGACCTCCAAAAGAATGTCCGTTGGTTCTACGACTATGCGTCCGGGGGCAACAGACTCTACCTCTTGCCGGCCCCTGTCTGGCCCACCTGGGTCATTGAATGAGACTCCTGCCTCACCGGCGGGGGTGCATTCTCCCACGAGAGATGCTTCTCGGGGGTGTACGACGACCGGTTCAGTCAGGCCTAACCCAGGATCCACGAGCTCGAGGCCATCAACCTCGTTCTGGTGGTTAAGATGCTCAGGCCGGTGGTCTCGAGCAGCCTCGAGATCATTGTCAACACTGACAACGCCGCCTCCGCTGCTGCCCTCGAGTCTGGCCAACCGACTGATGCCACCATGGGGGGTGTGCACCCATGAACTATGGCTCGCGGCGGCTCTGGGGTCCTTCACGGTCACGATCAGGCACAAGCCTGGCGCCGAGCTCCTCCTCGCCGATGCTCTGAGCCGAGCGCATTCCTCCCCGGTGGCCCTTAACGATGTCCGTGAACAATGCAATTTAAATGACCTGTCTGGCATACATGTTCACCACACTCCTGATATCTTCGACCATCACCTCTGATTGCAGACATTGACAATGGGGCGCACGCGCATCTGATGACCCTCCACCGGGCAGCGTTTGCACTGGGCACCCGGCGCAATCGTTCGAGGCACACCGCGCGCTACTTCGAATTTATGCTGGACCAACAGGTCGACCATGTGGTGCCGTCCCCCTACGATGTTGGCATGTTCGTCGCCCACCTCCACCGTCTGCTGCCATCACCATCCTTGGTGGCAAACACCTTCTCGGACGCGCGCTCCTGGGTCCGGGAGGCGGGCGGCAACTCCGCCCCCTTTGACGCCCCCTTCCTTGGGCACATCAACCGGGGCGGTGAGAGGCTCTTCCCGGCCCCAGTCAGGCACGCCCGCTCCATCACGCCACCCATGATCCGGCACATCTACGACTACTTCTGTGCCCGAGGACACCGCGGTGTGGTCCCTTGGGTGGCGGTGATCATCGGCTTCTTCACCCTCATGCGTCAATCCAACCTCCTCTCCCCCTCCCATGGCGGGTGGGGAGGCCCCGACATGGTGCGGCGCGGGGACTTAAGCCCGGCTCCCGGGGGGCTCCGGGTCGCCATCTCTTCATCCAAGACCATCAGGACCCCATCGCAGGCCGTCGCCCTCTTCATCCCGGCCCTGCCCAGCTCGCTCCTGTGCCTGTGCCGGGCACTACAGCAGGTCCTGGTCCCCTCTGATGCCCTTGCATTCATATGCCACACAGGGGCCCCCTCACCCCCGCAGATGCTGACCCCCATGGTGAGGGAGGCGCTCACGAAGGCCCGGGTCCCGGAGGCCTCCCGGTTCACCCTCCATGGCCTCCAGCGGGCCCAGGCTAGAGCTTCCGGCGCTTCGGGAGGCTCCCATCGACATCGACGAGCTGGACTGATTCCCTGCAACCTCCCTCACTAAATTGTTCGTTCTCCCAGATATGTCTCCGGCTTCCCTTACTCGAATCGGTGCCTAATTTCCAAACTGTGGTTGATTCAGTGAAGGGAGCCGGGTACCCACCACGCCCATGAGGCTCCGGCGGCCTCAGAGCTTCCGGCGCTCCCGGAGGCCCCCATCGACATTGACGAGCTGGACTGATTCCCCGCACTGTAACCTCCCTCACATAAAAAATAAATTATGTCTCCGGCTTCCCTTACTCGAATCATGATGGTCCGGACGATTCGGATCATCCCAGTTGTCAACATTTCAAGTAGAACACCCCGAGGTGTACCTAAGAAAAGAAGGGCTGTGTGCAAAATGATCTGACTCCAATGCCCTACATCTTGGCTAGGGACATCAGGAGCGGTGATGTCACATTTGTGCTGGTACATGTAGGCCTACAACTACCAGTACAAATCCCATATATTCTTTTTAAATGCTTTAACATATTTTTGTATCTAAGTTTGACCACCCAGATTAATGAAATGGACATATAACTAAGCTATGCCATCATACAATACTTTAAAGTTGCATGGTTTGATGAAATATAATTTTGTCAAGATTAAAACAACTACTTACATTTGATTCTATATATCCAACTATGATACTGGTGTATTAGCTAATGATTTGGGACAGCATGTACAGAATAATCAGTGAATTTATAACCTCACCCATTTGGACTCGCACATTGAAACACCCATTATGCAGGGAGGCCATTAACCAATTAGGCCAATCTCGTGAATTCATTAGTCTCCCCCGACCAAGTAGGCCTACTGTCCAGGGCCATAGAGGGGAAGGGGTGAGGTGGATGTTTCCTGCCCTCCATGTTGGATATTCAATGCTGTACGGTCAATTCTATAAATATAATTAATCAATTTGGGTAATTTAAATTTTTACATTTTTACATTTGTCAATTAAAATTGCATCTGCCATCGGGACTATGTATGGTATGAGGGAGGATGAGACATATGGATGACATAACAGTAAATAATAACGGAGCAATAATATGTACATGAGAAATGCAAGCAGTATGCATATTCTTGGCGGTCTAAATGTATGTGAGGATGCGCATGCATGTGTTTTGCGGGCATCCGTTTGAAATTTGTCAGTTACACTGTATACGAAAGGAAAACATTTTTGTTGTTATTGAATGTAAAAAGGAGTGAACAATATGGAGTGAGATATGTGATCTTTTGTATTATCTAATGCAGCAGCTGTTCCATGCTGGCCATACTAACTGGGCCTGAGAATTAATAGTTTTATGGGATCCGCCACAAATACACAGGTTTCTGGTTGTGCCTATGCGTTATCATTTGGACTGGATCCATCGCAAATAGGCCGGTTTTGCGCTTACTGGTATGATGGCAGCAGCCATATTTTATGATCCAACCAGACCGGAGCATTAATGGCTTGATGGGATCTGCCGCAAATGCGGAGATCTCCAGGTTTAATGCTATGATGGCAGTAACTATTCTGGTCATGTTTTATCATTTGGATGGGATTCATCAACATTATTTCAAGGTCACTAATTTTCTTAGAAATCATCAACCAGGATCTTTAGCAATGTTCTGGTGCAATATCAAAATCATATTTCAATTTCATTGATTCGGTGCAGAATCGTTCGTTTTTCATAGTCGTCATTTTGAGGCTATCTCGACCATATTTCAATGTCACTAATTTTCATCGAAATCATCAACCAGGACCTTTATCAATGTTCTGGTGCAATATCAAAATCATATGTCAATTGGTGTCAATGGCAAAGACATTAAACTAATTGTGAACTTATACTGGACACAACATGCATTTATAAAAATGGAGCAGGGCCTATCGGATGAAGTTATGATTAAACGAGGAGTTCGACAGGGGTGTGTATTGTCACCATGTCTATTTAACCTGTACACAGAGATGATTTTCAGACACATTGAAGATTGCAAGGGAGTGACAATAGGTGGCATGACCGTCAACAATCTTAGATATGCCGATGACAGTGTAATACTAGCAGACAGTGAGAAAAACCTACAAGATATAGTGAATAGAATCAATAAAGCTGGAATACTATTCAACATGAAGATGAATGCCAGGAAGACCAAAACAATGGTTATAAGTAAAAAGACAGATAAACCAAATGTCAATATAACCATACATGGCACAAACATAGAACAAGTATCCGAATTCATATATCTCGGACAAAAGATTACAAATGATGGGAGATGTGAGGAAGAAATTAAAAGAAAGATAACAATAGCCCGAACAACATTCTCCAAAATGTATAGAGTGTTAACATCAAGTAAGATATTAATACAAACAAGGAAGCGTATTCTTCAGTGTTATGTGTGGTCTACTCTAATGTATGGGGCAGAAACATGGACAATATCTAAGAAAATGTACAAACGTTTAGCAGCATTTGAGATGTGGACTTATCGAAGGATGATGAAAATATCATGGACAAAGAAGATCACCAACAAAGTTCTCAGAAAAATTAAAAATAAGAAAAGCTTGTTTGCCACTATACAGACAAAGAAACTTATTTATTTTGGCCACATCATTTGTCAGAGTTCAATATACCGCACATTGTTGGAAGGGAAGGTGAATGGCAGCAGAGGGAGAGGGAGACCAAGAACATCATGGTTTACAAATATTTCACAGTGGACAGGCTTGAATTATTCACAGTCTATCAGAACAGCACAACATCGGGATAAGTGGAGAACCATTGCATCCAACCCTCGACTAGAGGACGGAACTATTGATTGATTGATGTCAATTTCATCGATTCGGTGCAGAATCGTTCCTTTTTCACCGTCGTCGTTTCGAGGCTATATTGACAATATGTCAATGTCACTAATTTTCTTCAAAATCATCAACCAGGACCTTTAGCAATGTTCTGGTGCAATATCAAAATCATATTTCAATTTCATCGATTCGGTGCAGAATCGTCCATTTTTCTTGGTCGTCGTTTCGAGGCTATCTCGACAATATTTCTTCGATGTCACTAATAGTCTTCAAAATCCGCACCCAATACCTTTAGCAATATTCTTGTGCAATATCAAAATCATATTTCAATTTCATCGATTCGGTGCAGAATCGTTCATTTTTCATGCTCGTCGTTTCTAGGCAATATCGACAGTATGTCAATGTCAGTAATTTTCTTCAAAATCATCAACCAGGACCTTTAGCAATGTTCTGGTGCAATATCAAAATCATATTTCAATTTCATCGGTTCGGTGCAGAATCGTTCCTTTTTCATCGTCGTCGTTTCGAGGCTATATCGACAATCAGCTATTCAGTCCAGAATCGTTCATTTGTCATGGTCATCGTTTCGAGGCTATGTCGACAATATTTCAATGTCACTAATTTTCTTCAAAATCATCAACATTACCTTTAGCAATGTTCTGGTGCAATATCAAAATCATATTTCAATTTCACCTATTTGGTGCAGAATCGTTCGTTTGGCATGGTCATCGTTTCGAGGCTATATCGACAATATTTCAATGTCACTAATTTGCTTCAAAATCATCAACCAGGACCTTTAGCAATGTTCTGGTGCAATATCAAAATCATATTCCAATTTAACCTATTTGGTGCAGAATCGTTTGTTTGTCATGGTCATCGTTTCCAGGCTATATCGACAATATTTCAATGTCACTAATTTTCTTCAAAATCATCAACTGGGACCTTTAGCAATGTTCTGTTGGAATATCAAAATCATATTTCAATTTCACCTATTTGGTGCAGAATCGTTCGTTTGTCATGGTCATCGTTTCGAGGCTATATCGACAATATTTCAATGTCACTAATTTTCTTCAAAATCATCAATTAGGGACCGTTAGCAATGTTCTGGGGCAATATCAAAATCATATTTCAATTTCATGTATTTGGCGCAGAATCGTTCGTTTGTCAGGGTCATCGTTTCGAGGCTATATGGACAATATTTCAATGTCACTAATTTGCTTCAAATTCATCAAGTAGGACCTTTAGCAATGTTCTGGTGCAATATCAAAATCATATTTCAATTTCACCTATTCGGTGCAGAATCCGTTTGTCATGGTCATCGTTTCGAGGCTATATCGACAATATTTCAATGTCACTAATTTGCTTCAAAATCATCAACTAGGACCTATAGCAATGTTCTGGTGCAATATTAAAATCATATTTCAATTTCACCTATTCGGTGAAGAATCGTTTGTTTGTCATGGTCATCGTTTTGAGGCTATATCGACAATATTTCAATGTCACTAATTTTCTTCAAAATCATCAACTAGGACCTTTAGCAATGTTCTGTTGGAATATCAAAATCATATTTCAATTTCACCTATTTGGTGCAGATTCGTTCGTTTGTCATGGTCATCGTTTCGAGCCTATATCGACAATATTTCAATGTCACTAATTTTCTTCAAAATCATCAACTAGGACCTTAAGCAATGTTCTGGTGCAATATCAAAATCATATTTCAATTTGACCTATTCGGTGCAGAATGGTTCGTTTGTCATGGTCATCGTTTTGAGGCTATTTCGACAATATTTCAATGTCACTAATTTTCTTCAAAATCATCACCTAGGACCTTTAGCAATGTTCTGGTGCAATATCAAAATCATATTTCAATTTCACCTATTCGGTGCAGAATCGTTCGTTTGTCATGGTCATCATTTCGAGGCTATATCAACAATATTTCAATGTCACTAATTTTCTTCAAAATCATCAACTAGGACCTTTAGCAATGTTCTGGTGCAATATCAAAATCATATTCCAATTTAACCTATTTGGTGCAGAATCAGTTGTTTGTCATGGTCATCGTTTCCAGGCTATATCGACAATATTTCAATGTCACTAATTTTCTTCAAAATCATCAACTGGGACCTTTAGCAATGTTCTGTTGGAATATCAAAATCATATTTCAATTTCACCTATTTGGTGCAGAATCATTAGTTTGTCATTGTCATCGTTTCAAGGCTATATCAACAATATTTCAATGTCACTAATTTTCTTCAAAATCATCAATTAGGGACCGTTAGCAATGTTCTGCTGCAATATCAAAATCATATTTCAATTTCATGTATTTGGTGCAGAATCGTTCGTTTGTCATGGTCATCGTTTCGAGGCTATATCGACAATATTTCAATGTCACTAATTTTCTTCAAAATCATCAATTAGGGACCGTTAGCAATGTTCTGGTGCAATATCAAAATCATATTTCAATGTCATCTATTTGGCGCAGAATCGTTCGTTTGTCATGGTCATCGTTTCAAGGATATATGGACAATATTTCAATGTCACTAATTTGCTTCAAATTCATCAACTAGGACCTTTAGCAATGTTCTGGTGCAATATCAAAATCATATTTCAATTTCACCTATTCGGTGCAGAATCCGTTTGTCATGGTCATCGTTTCGAGGCTATATCGACAATATTTCAATGTCACTAATTTGCTTCAAAATCATCAACTAGGACCTTTAGCAATGTTCTGGTGCAATATTAAAATCATATTTCAATTTCACCTATTCGGTGAAGAATCGTTCGTTTGTCATGGTCATCGTTTTGAGGCTATATCGACAATATTTCAATGTCACTAATTTTCTTCAAAATCATCAACTAGAACCGTTAGCAATGTTCTGTGCAATATCAAAATCATATTCCAATTTAACCTATTTTGTGCAGAATCATTTGTTTGTCATGGTCATCGTTTCCAGGCTATATCGACAATATTTCAATGTCACTAATTTTCTTCAAAATCATCAACTGGGACCTTTAGCAATGTTCTGTTGGAATATCAAAATCATATTTCAATTTCACCTATTTGGTGCAGAATGATTAGTTTGTCATGGTCATCGTTTCGAGGCTATATCAACAATATTTCAATGTCACTAATTTTCTTCAAAATCATCAATTAGGGACCGTTAGCAATGTTCTGGTGCAATATCAAAATCATATTTCAATTTCATGTATTTGGTGCAGAATCGTTCGTTTGTCATGGTCATCGTTTCGAGGCTATATCGACAATATTTCAATGTCACTAATTTTCTTCAAAATCATCAATTAGGGACCGTTAGCAATGTTCTGGTGCAATATCAAAATCATATTTCAATTTCATCTATTTGGCGCAGAATCGTTCGTTTGTCATGGTCATCGTTTCGAGACTATATGGACAATATTTCAATGTCACTAATTTGCTTCAAATTCATCAACTAGGACCTTTAGCAATGTTCTGTTGGAATATCAAAATCATATTTCAATTTCACCTATTTGGTGCAGAGTCCTTCGTTTGTCATGGTCATCATTTCGAGGCTATTTCGACAATATTTCAATGTCACTAATTTTCTTCAAAATCATCAACTAGGACCTCAAGCAATGTTCTGGTGCAATATCAAAATCATATTTCAATTTGACCTATTCGGTGCAGAATCGTTCGTTTGTCATGGTCATCGTTTTGAGGCTATATCGACAATATTTCAATGTCACTAATTTTCTTCAAAATCATCACATAGGACCTTTAGCAATGTTCTGGTGCAATATCAAAATCATATTTCAATTTCACCTATTCGGTGCAGAATCGTTCCTTTTTCATGGTCATCATTTCGAAGCTATATCGACAATATTTCAATGTCACTAATTTTCTTCAAAATCATCAACTAGGACGTTTAGCAATGTTCTGGTGCAATATCAAAATCATATTTCAATTTCACCTATTTGGTGCCGAATCGTTTTGTAAAAATATACGGATTTTCGGTTAAGAATTATATATTGGCAAGAGAGCATTATTATTCTTAGATGTCGGAGTGGGACTTATGTTATGTAAACTAAAAGTAACTAAAACTAATAGAATTCCACTCCCATGGTACATGATACTGAGTGAGGTAAACTATATGTTCTCTACTAGGAGTGGAGTTGATGGAAATGTACACGATGCTGAATAGAGTAAACTATCTGTTATATATGATGTTTGGAGTTAATGAAAAGAGTTCCTTTGCAAGAAACAGTACATGATGGTTGAAATGTTCTCTATGTGTTCATAAAGAATACAAAGGAGGAAAAGAATGATTTTACTATATACAAATCTGTAACTGTTTGCAACATCCTGTCCACCCAAGACCACCCGACTGACCCACCTGCCTAATTTGCATATGTATGGAGTACACCACCTGCAGCTGGTTTGAGTGACAGCCCCTAATGGGGTGGTCACCCACCCAGTCTGTGGGGGAGTGTCTCATTGGCTGGCTGGGGAAGGTCCGGTCACCTGACTCCCTTGGCCTATCCTGACCACACACTAGTCTCAGCTAATTAATTATTCATGAGTTTGCTTCAGACACACTGAAGGAGAATCACTCTCATCCTGGCTCTTGAGTGAGACACACCTACTTTTGAGCAGGAACCCCAGACACTCTGTCTGATGCTATCTAAATTCATCTATTCAAATTGAGTGTATCCACAGCCATAGGACTCCTGTCCCATGGGTTGTGGGCACTGCATCAGTATACAGGCTAAAGTGACAATGAGACATAGTGTGGGCAGTATATGAGGAGTGCAGGTGCTAGGTCACATGTAAGGGGGATGACAGGAGTTGCTGCCAATAAAGCACAACTTATTCACTGTTCATCATTGTGACTAGTTTTCCTTCCTCATTCCAGAAATGGTTAAATTGATTAGGCTGATTGCATCACAGGTGAAATGAAGGGGGAGAGTTTTGTAATTACATAAGGTGCTCACAGCGGCAGAGCATCCGTGTTTTTATAGTTTGTTTTTCATAGTTGTCATTTCGAGGCTCCATCAACAATATGTTAATGTCACTAATTTTCTTCAGAATCATCAACCAGGACCATTAGCAATGTTCTGGTCCAATATCAAAATCATATTTCAATTTCATCGATTCGGTGCAGGATCGTTCGTTTTTTATGGTCGTCGTTTAGAGGCTATCTCGAGCATATTTCAATGTCACTAATTTGATTCAAAATCATCACTTTTTGCAATGTCCTGCAACATCAAAATCATATTTCAATTTCAGCAATTCGGTGCAGAATCGTTCATTTTTCATGGTCCTCGTTTCGAGGCTATGTCGACAATATATCAATGTCACTAATTTGATTCAAAATCGTCAACCAGGGTCTTTAGCAATGTTCTGGTGCAATATCAAAATCATATTTCAATTTCATCGATTCGGTGCAGAATCGTTCGTTTTTCATGGCCGTCGTTTCGAGGCTATCTAAATCATATTTCAATGTCACTAATTTTCTTCAAAATGATCAACCAGGACCTTTAGCAATGTTCTGGTGCAATATCAAAATCATATTTCAATTTTATCGATCTGGTGCAGAATCATTCGTTTTTCATGGTCGTCAATTCGAGCCTATATCAACACTATGTCAATGTCACTAATTTTCTTCAAAATCATCAACTGGGTTCTGGCCTTAATGCTATGATGGTAGCAGCCGTTCCGCAGCGTATACATGCATCGATTCTGGGTGTTATCCAATCCATCAGTTATGAGGTAGACCATACAAGGTTTTGGGTGTTATCCAATGCATCAGTTTTGACATAGCCTTTACAAGGTTTTGGGTGCTATCCAATGTATCCGTTCTGAGGTAGACTTTACAAGATTTTGAGTGTTATCCAATACATCAGTTCTGAGGTAGACCATACAAGGTTTTGGGTGCTATCCAATGCATCAGTTCTGAGGTAGACTTTACAAGGGTTTTGGTGTTATCCAATACATCAGTTCTGAGGTAGACTTTACAAGATTGAGGGTGCTATCCAATGCATCAGTTCTGAGGTAGACCATACAAGGTTTTGGGTGCTATCCAATGCATCAGTTTTGAGGTACCCCTTACAAGGTTTTGGGTGCTATCCAACAAATTTAATGTTGGCTTGCACATACTATTCTGATGTAGACTTTACAAGGTTTTAGGTGTTATCCAATGCATCAGTTCTGAGGTAGACTTTACAAGGTTTAGGGTGCTATCCAATGCATCCGTTATGAGGTAGACCGTACAAGGGATTGTGTGGTATCCAATGCATCAGTTTTGAGGTAGTCATTACAAGGTTTTGGGTGTTATCCAATGCATCAGTTCTGAGGTAGACTTTACAAGGTTTTTGGTGTTATCCAATACATCAGTTCTGAGGTAGACTTTACAAGATTGAGGGTGTTATCCAATGCATCAGTTCTGAGGTAGACCATACAAGGTTTTGGGGGCTATCCAATGCATCAGTCTTGAGGTAGCCTTTACAAGGTTGTGGGTGTTATCCAATGCATCAGTTCTAAGGTAGACTTTACAAGGTTTTGAGAGCTATCCAATGCATCAGTTCTGAAGTAGACATTACAAGGTTTTGGGTGTAATCCAATGCATCAGTTCTGAGGCAGACTTTACTAGGGTTTGGGTGGCATCCTATGCATCAGTCCTGATGTAGACTTTACAAGGGTTTGGATGGTATCCAATGCATCAGTTGTGAGGTAGACTTTACAAGGTTTTGGGTGTTATCCATTGCATCAGTTCTGATGTAGACCATACATGGTTTTGGGTATTATCCAGTGCATCGGTTCTGAGGTAGACTATACAAGATTTAGGGTGTTATCCAATGTATCAGTTCCGAGGTAGACAATACAAGGTTTTGGGTATTATCCAGTGCATCGGTTCTGAGGTGGACTATACAAGATTTAGGGTGTTATCCAATGCATCAGTTCTGATGTAGACCATACAAGGTTTTGGGTATTATCCAGTGCATCGGTTCTGAGGTAGACTATACAAGATTTAGGGTGTTATCCAATGCATCAGTTCTAAGGTAGACATTACAAGGTTTTGAGAGCGATCCAATGCATCAGTTCTGAGGTAGACTTTACAAGGTTTTGGGTGTTATCCAATGCATCAGTTCTAAGGTAGACTTTACAAGGTTTTGGGTGTAATGCAATTCATCAGTTCTGAGGTAGACCATACAAGGTTTTGGGGGTATCCAATGCATCAGTTCTGAGGTAGACTTTACAGGGTTTTGAGAGCTATCCAATGCATCAGTTCTGAGGTAGACTTTACAAGGTTTTGGATGGTATCCAATGCATCAGTTCTGAGGTAGACCATACAAGGTTTCTGGTGTTATCCAATGCATCAGTTCTGAGGTAGACTTTAAAAGGTTTTCACTACTATCCAATGCATCAGTTCTGAGGTAGACCATACAAGGTTTTGGGGGGTATCCAATGCCTCAGTTCTGAGGTAGACTTTACAAGGTTTAGAGTGTTATTCAATTCATCAGTTCTAACGTAGACTTTACAAGGTTTTGAGAGCTATCCAATGCATCAGTTCTGAAGTAGACATTACAAGGTTTTGGGTGTAACCCAATGCATCAGTTTTGAGGTAGACTTTACAAGGTTTTGGGTGTTATCCAATGCATCAGTTCTGAGGTAGACTTTACAAGGTTTAGTGTGTTATCCAAGGCATTTGTTCTGAGGTAGACTTTACAAGGTTTTGAGAGCTATCCAATGCATCAGTTCTGAAGTAGACATTACAAGGTTTTGGGTGTAACCCAATGCATCAGTTCTGAGGTAGACTTTACAAGGTTTTGGGTGTTATCCAATGCATCAGTTCTGAGGTAGACTTTACAAGGTTTAGTGTGTTATCCAATGCATTAGTTCTGAGGTAGACTTTACAAGGTTTTGAGAGCTATCCAATGCATCAGTTCTGAAGTAGACATTACAAGGTTTTGGGTGTAACCCAATGCATTAGTTCTGAGGTAGACCATACAAGGTTTTGGGTGGTATCCAATGCATCAGTTCTGAGGTAGACTTTACAAGGTTTAGTGTGGTATCCAATGCATCAGTTCTGAGGTAGACTTTACAAGGTTTAGGGTGTTATCCAATGCATCAGTTCTGAGGTAGACCATACAATGTTTAGGTTGTTATCCAATGCATCCGTTCTTTGGTCCATCTAAATATATTCCTTGTTGCCTCTGGTGGCTATAACACATAATAACACATTCAAAGAGTTAATTGGCAACTTTCTTTATTCAAATTAAAATGACGTTCTTAGCTCCATAGGTCATTTACACATAATATATTTACAGGGATGTTCTCACATGTTCGCCTCAATACCATCACAATTAAAGCGGCATGGCCCGATGAATTTTGAGTTTCTTATATGTATTTAAATATATTAACTTGATCGCAATCATCTACTTTACTTTGAAATAACTTAACTTTTTTATTTGTTTATAAATGACTAACTTTGGAGACATTTGTAATGGAAGCACGAACAATTTACTGTTGGCATGCACATACAAACATGCTAACACGATAAGTGTCAGCAGTAACACGTTCTATTAACCTCACTTAGTGTTACTATCTATGCAGCAACAAGTGCTTAATACGTGTACAATTATCTCAATTAGATAGGTAGAATCAAATGTAGATAAAGGCTTAGGTTTCGAAAACTGAATGCTTTCATCGGACTACACAGCCTAAACTGGTTAACCCCAGCAAACACTGCTTACTTCCACATTGCACTCACCACACGACTTTCTACCCTAACTTATGATAATACTAATACTACTTAAGGCAGAATATCCGATGCCGCTAGGACTAAACATCAGTAAACACAACAGTATGATACACACAAGTATTTACAAATTTATTTTCAATCTTCCACTGCTGCACGTGGTTCATATGACTACTATTCAAATGGTTTTACAATACCGGTCCAATTAGCATACACAGGCTGGTGACGCCATTACTGTAATGTATTTACAGGCATTACGTAAGCTATTTAGGCAAGGCTAAGTAACATGTAACAGTAACAGGCGGTAGGCACAATACTACTATTAATTATAATTATAATCTTAGAGAAGTTTATTCACAATACTGTGTTGTTTGTAGAGTTCTATTTTGAAACCAGTTCCCAAATATATGCATCCTACTTTACCCAAACTATATATACTATATATATGCATATATATATATCATCTGGGTATGAATGTATATATACACACATATATACATACATGCATATATCTATATAAATATATATACAGCAAAACCTCTCTAAATCCATTTAGGGAGGTGGTTGGTTTAGAGTGTTAGAATATGGTGACAATGGTATTGTTGAGACCCAAATAAAGGGATCGATATAGGGAGTGGTCGATCTGTAGAGGTGGTCGGTTAGAGAGAGTTTACTGGTTAAATATATATATGCATATGCCCATCAAACATATATACATATATGGATACATAAACATGTACGTACATATGCCTATGTACATCTATGCATATACACGCATATATACCTATATATACATATTCTTAAATAAACATTCATGCATATATAAACACATATACATAATATACATATATACCTATACAGTCATATAATAAAACCTCTCTAACCGACCACCTCAACAGATCGACCACTCCACTATACCGATCGCTTTATTTGAGTCCCAAACGATCGCCCATACAATACCATTGTAATAAATTTGCTTAAACTCCCTAAGCCGACCACCTCCCTAAATCGACCATTTAAAATCGGTCCCATGGTCGGTCGATTTAGAGAGGTTTTACTGAATATGGATATACAAATATATACACATATAGTATCTTGAAAGCAATTTCAAACTATGGAAAGAATATTTAAATACATTCTGACACGACTCGACAGGAGGGTCTTCTTGAAGCTCCTTTGCTAATTGACAATCTACCACCTCATTGGAGATGCTGAAGCGATGGTTCTGTATCGTTTATGTCTAATTGACAATGTACCACCTCATTGGAGATGCTGAAGCGACGGTTCTGTATCGTTTATGTCTAATTGACAATCTACCACCTCATTGGAGATGCTGAAGCGACGGTTCTGTATCGTTTATGTCTAATTGACAATCTACCACCTCATTGGAGATGCTGAAGCGACGGTTCTGTATCGTTTATGTCTAATTGACAATCTACCACCTCATTGGAGATGCTGAAGCAACGGTTCTGTATCGTTTATGTCTGTATCGTTTATGTATTAAATTCATTCGTTAGCATTTCAACCTATTTTCTAATTAAACATAAAGCGATGATGTCGTCGTTTGTCTTTTACGCATAATTTCTCTAAATTAATTAATCCGATGGCTTAAAAAAAGTTGATGTCGCATTTTGAGATAAATGCATCAGGTTGGTGATTATAGTCCATCGTTAGATTGAAATATATTTGATTTTAAATGGTTAACTTTGGAGAGATTTGTAGTGCAAACATAGAAAATTAATGTTAGCATGCACATCAAAACTCTGACACAAGAGCAGGAACAAGTCCTGTTAAAATATGCAAGTATTAAAGTTGCATAGTCCGATGGGCTTTGAGTTTCTGCCATTTTTCTGAGATAAGTATATTAAATTGATTGGTACAATCCACCTTACTTTAGTTTGAAATAACTTTGATTTTGAATGGCTAACTTTTGAGATATTTGAAGTGCAAATATGTCAAATTAGTTTTGATAAGTACCCCAAAACTCTGACACCATTGGTTTCTGCAGGTTTAAAAAAAAAAAAGTGTTATTGAGGCTGTATTTATACTGTCCATATCATATAAGGCCAGGTACCCAGGCTTGTTTTCAATGCTGGCCAGTTGTAGTGTTGGTGTTATCTTACCACACAGTAGCTGCTGATAAGGTATTTGATTGCCTGCATTTCGATAGTTGGTTGGTCTGGTTAGTAGTCTATGTTAATTTCTTTTGATTTTCTTGGCATATATGTGTTTTATTTGTTCTATTCTTACTACTAGACTGTTTGGGCATTCCACACCTTGGCAGCCATTTCCAGGGTGCTTCTCTCATGAGCTTTAATTTAGTTTCTGGTCTGCTTTAGTAGTGGCGCATTATTTGTGCTAGTAGCCCTTTGTGGCTTTGTTAGGAGTTTATTGTCTTGACTATAGCTGTATGCTAATGTTTTCAATTGAATTATTCTCCTATTTTCCAGCAATTTTACTTTGTTTCTTTTGTGTATGTCATAGGTGGGGTGCAGCTTGTCTACTCTGAGTCAGATTTTCAGGGCTCTGTTCTGTAGTGTTTGCAGTATTTTTAGAAGTTCTTTTTTCACACCCATGTAGTTTACATCTCCATAGTCAAAATAGGGGAGCACCATGCCCGTGAAGATTTTTATTGACATTTCTTGTGTCATGCAGTCTGTTAGCTTTGCAAATAGCCACAGTTTGTGGTTTACCTTTTGGACAATTTTGTTTATACATAGGTTGTAGTTTAGTTGGTTGTCCAACTCAAGGTCTAGGTATTTGTAATGGTCTACATTTTCTAGTGTTTGGTTTCCTAGTTTACAGTGTAGTTTTCTTTCTGGCATTTGTTTATGTGAGAAGAGAACAGTTTTTGACTTGCTTGTGTTGATGTTTATTTTGTTGGACTCACACCACTTGTCCAGTTTTAGTAGGAGCTTGTTTAGTTTAGTTATTACCTCCTCTTCTGTGGTGCCATTTGCATATATGACTGTGTCATCTGCATATAGTTGGAGGCATTCAGTTTGCAACCATTTTTCAAGATCGTTTATGTAGATTATAAAGAGCAGTGGCCCTAACATGTGACAGGTTGGTTGTCTGATAGTGTATTGTTTATTTTTGTTTTCTGTTGCCTGCTGTTCAGCTATCATTTTATCCAGTCCATAATGTTTGATTTTATGCCCATGGATTCTAGTTTTTCCAGTAGTATGTTATGGTCTACTGTATCAAATGCTTTGCTGAAGTCAATGAAGGCTGTGCCAACTAATTGTTTTTGGTTCATTGATGCCAGTATGTCATTTGTTAGGTTAGCTATTGTTTTAGATGTGGACTGCAGTTTCCTGAAATCCCCTTGTCTTTCGTTTAGTATTTCATTTTTTTCCAGGTGTTCATTTATGTGTCTATGTAACACTTTTTTCAATGAGCTTGCATGGGGTTTGAAGAATCGATATTGACCTGTAGTTTCCCATGTTTTGTTTGTCTCCCATGTTTTGTTTGATTCTACATAGCTAACCATAACAGTAATGGTTAGCTATGTAGAATCAAATGTGATGCTTCATCGAATTATGCAGCTTTAAATTCATTAGAAATTTAGTACATCCCTTCTCCGACAGGCGCTGCCAGGAATCAAGAATCCTTCGACGGGCCTGAGGATTGCAATCCTTATATGAAGAGCTCTTTTCGAAAACGTAATAAGCGCCGGTACAAAACATGAATTTGCAATGCCGGTGCCGGGTTCGTGGATCAATGTTTTGGAGAGGAGCTCTTCATATATATATATATATCTATGAATTGCTCTTTATATATATCTATGAATAGCTCTTTATATATATATCTATGAATAGCTCTTCATACATATATCTATGAATAGCTCTTTATATACGTATATGAAGATCTCTCCTCCAAAGCACGATCTTGGTATTAGCATTGCAGGCTGTTTTTTTTGGATTGGTGCTTATCACGTTTTGGAAAAGAGCTCTTCATATGGATAAATATCCTGCTCCGAAACTGATATTATATAACGTGTGTGTAAGAGTTGGGATTATATCCCTACAAGGAGACATCTTCAGCAGCAACAAGAAACACAGATATGGTTAAGTATATAACTAGGATCAATCAACAAATCATAACTGGAAATAAGAAACACTACATTTCAGTTATATAGTAAATCGCAAAGAAGAAAAGGGGGATGGCATCCTACGTGCTTAGACTAGAAGTTAACATGGGTATTTTGGGGTATTGATGCCTCTACAATTTATATGTTGCGATCAAACCCTGGCCGAGTCAAGCCAATATCTTACAATTGATACTTTTCACTACCTAACCTGGCACTCGCCATTACTAGGATATAGAAGGAGCAAAGGAATAAGGAAGACCAATTGTTCGTTATTGAAATATTGCTTCATCAATGAAAAGATGACAATGCATTCGTATTCTTTTGCGAATGCTTCTAGGAACATTGCAATATATAACAATGAATATAATTATATATATCATGAATTAGAAAACATCCACAAACCTGAGTAAAACTTGGGTAATATTTGTGTCTCATTTTCTTCTGAGCAGCCCTGTATATGTATACATATTTATGTATATATCTAGGTATGTATATAAACATTATTTTGATATATATTTATATATATATGTCAATATACATCCATATATATGCATTATACAAATAGTATTAGGATGGAACGTCGTCTATGTGTACGTCTGTGTGTGGATTGGAACCAGCAACCCCCCATGATTGCGCGCTGGACGGTAGGTGCTGGCAGTTACAGTGGAGTTCGCAGAGGCTGCAGTAAGGTTTTACCTCCAGTGGGCGCATTTGAACCTGAACTCCAGCTTCAAGTGGAGGTCACGTGGCTCATAACAGTCCGAATGGAGGGAAATGTGAGGGGGGGTTACCCCCTCCCAGCAAATCTTTTTGAAAAAATGTGACAAAAATGGTGCATTCTGAAGAAAACTGTGTATAGCAAATTTGTTATAAAAACACGAGCTAAAATGATTCCTTGGTTACAGATTAAAAGCGAGAGATTGGAGTTATGTTGCCACATTTTAGGGAGATTTCCCACCAAATCGGGAAAGTTTGCCGCTGTGCCTCCGTTATTTCCCTTCCCCACTCCCTCCACATCTACCCACCATTGTAATGATCCCGGGGGATGAATAAACTGGGAAGGCCGCAAAAATCATTTCTTAATTTAGTTTTTCTTATTTGTTTCAAAATGAGCCCCTACCTGCATAAAGGACACATACTTCTTCCAATTTAAGGCCTATTTTTGCTCTAGTAGCTATCCATTGGACTTCAAAAGAATGTGATGTGATTAGGGACATATTTACATTACAACTACAATCTTATACCCCCGATTAATAGATTCTTTGGAGGGATAGAATTTACATTTAAGAAATTTGTGCCGGTTACTTAAAGCATAATCTTCTACACACAAACCCCCTCATTAGCATGCATATTATATATATGTATATATATATATATATGTATATACATATATATGCATATACATGTATATATATGTATATACATATATATGCATATACATGCATATATATGTTTTACCTCGATACTAAGCCTCAGGCTACTCGTAGCTGAGGGAGAGAAGGAAGCACATCCGGGTCCGGCAATTAGCATAAATCCAAGAACAGCGACAAACGCTGTGTGGTTCAAGGTTAGTTTAAAAAAAAATCTATTTTCATGTCTTTTAGGCATGTTTGACATGTTTTGGAGGGATATTAATGGTACTTTAATGCCCAAGAATACAGGAGGATATTTATTCTTGGGTACTTTCCATTATTTTTGTCGTTTTAACGATATAAAGGTGTCTCGACTGAGTGATAATAGGCTCCCGCAGTACTAGCGTGGTGACCTAGATCGGTGTTAACGCGAGGCACGTAAGGGATTTTCGGAAACCGGTTCTCGTCGATTTACCAAAGTTAATATTTTTGGTTTCTTTTTTTATGGGGTTTTATGACCCAAGAATACAGGAGGATATTTATTCTTGTGTTTTACCGTTTTCGGTCGTTTTTAACGATTTATAGGTGACTTGACTGAGTGATAATAGGCTCCCGCAGTACTAGCGTGGTGACCTACGTCTTTGTTGACGGTTGGCTACAGAGCGAGGCCTGTACGGGGTTTTCGGAACCGTTTTTTGTCGATTTAAAGCAACGAGAGCCTCGTCAGTAATTGAATTTTAATAATATTTAGAACCCAATAATATAGAATTTTATTATTCTGGGGTTTGTTGACCGTATTTCGGTCTTTGTTAACGGTTTGAGGTGACTCGACTTAGTTATTTTAGTCTCACGCAGTACTAACGCGCTGACCTATTTCATGAGGCCCGTAAGGGATTTTCGGTTTCGAGTTTCACTGTTTACATGTGTTGAAATGCCGCCCATTGCCGAACGGAGAGCGGTGTGGTTGGAGCCACACCTCGTTGGGACTTGTTCCTGGGATTCCTTTAAGGATTCCCCATTGGTTTAAGGCATACCTCCGAATTTTCTCCAACTCTGAATTTTCTCCAACTTGTCGGCATTGTAGCCACTGGAGGGAGAAGTGTACGGAACACAGAGTATGGGAGGCTACCGATACACTGGTCCCTACCCCTCGTTTGGTTTTTGGTTTCCATACCATTCACCTAAGACATTACATATTAGCTTACACGCCTGTGTTGGAACGGTGTAAATACGTTCTCCAACACCAGTAAATTGCCGCCCGTTGCCGAACGGAGAGAGGTGTGGTTGGAGCCACACCTCGTTGGAACTTGTTCCTGGGTTTCTGTGAAGATTCCCCACGTTGTGTTACTAAGGCGTACCTCAGAATTTCGTAGCATTTTCTCCAACTTGTTGGCATATTTAGCCTCAGGTGGGAGAAGTGTATGGGATGGAGAGTGTGGGAGGCTACCGATACACTGGTCCTTACCCCTCGTTTGGTTTTGGTTTTGAACCATAACCCTACGACACTCACATGAGAAAAATTGTCTCACGCCTGTTTGGAACAGTGTAAGTACATTCTCCAACACCAGTGAATGCACAAATTGGGGTTTCTTAACCTGTTGTGACATTTGGTTGAGCACACTCTAACTTTCATTTGATCATTACAGTTTTCTGACCTGAGGCTTAGTATGGCTACGAACCGCAGTAAGCCCGAGGCTCCCATATCTGATGATGAGGACTCGTCACTGGTGGTGATGGTTCAAGCCTCCCCGGTACACCCGGTGTCGGGGGAGGAAAGCGGGCCAGATGCCAGCACTGCTGGGCTGGAGGAGCCACTCATGAAGCTGGAGCAGATGCGCCCAGCAAGATCTCAGAAGGGAACAAGGAGGGCAGTCTCTGATTCACATGACTCTGAATGGCAGCCTTGACGGCAATTGCGCCTGTTGCAAAGCATAGGCAGGCCTAGAACAAGTTCTCGTCATTGGCCCGACATATCGACGGGGGGATTGCCATGCTGACAGCTGCCAGCATTTTCCTCTTGTACGGACATTTCGAATACGTCTTTAAGGCGGTATGTACCAATGCCGGTAAAGAGGTGGCAAGTGACACCAACAATGCACCAACCATCGCACCCACAGAGGCGGTCAGTCGGGCTGGGGCTTTGCCGTCCAGCCCAGGGGCAGAGGACAGCGCCAGTCCTTCGCCTGGAACGAAGGGACTTGTCCCTTCAGGAGGGAGTTTACTCCCAGAAGCCGTTCCCCTGCCCAGGGAACAAGTAGAGGTTGCAACGCAAACTCCGGTGGCCACGGAAAGACCTGTAAACATTTTCCAAGCAGGAAATATAACTAATTGTTTAGATGAGTGGCAAATTAAAGATGATTTGACTATTCTGAGTATAGTGCAAGGAATATTCTCTTTATGCAACACCCTTTACAGGAAACAATTCCTTTTCCATATCGTTTTGATGTAGAAAAGAGAAGGGCATTAGATAAACAGGTGTTGGAATTTTGTCAGAGAGGAATAATAGAGACTGCTGTTCATAAGGAAGGCAAATTTATTTCAAATTTATTTTCGCAACCCAGGCCAAAAGGGGGAAATCCACATGATTCTGGATTGACAAGGCTAAACAAATTGGTTACATATTTAGGCGTTTTTCCCTCAAAATGGCTAGGGATTTGGTCACGAAAGGGTCCTAGCTTGCCAGTATGGATCTGAAAGATGTGTATTATACACTACCTATTTATAAATCAGATAGGAAATTCCTCCGTTTTGTTTGGGAATGATCAACTCTATGAGTTCACCTGTATGCCTAATGGCTTAGCTTGTGCCCCTCGCTTATTTACTAATTTGGGGAAACAAATTTCATTAATGGCTAGAAAGGGACATATTATGTTCCCATATATTGATGATTCATTCATAATGGCAAAATCAAAGGCAGACGGTCAAAGAGCAGTTGATGATTTGTGTGAAACATTCACTAAATTGGGATTTTACATTCATGACAAGAAATCATTTTTTACTCCAACCAACGTTTTTAAATGTTTGGGTTTCCTGTTAAACACAGAAGATATGACCGTTTCAATAACACAACAAAATCTAGAGAAGTTTTTCACCACAGCAGAGCATTTGCTGCAGTTAACTAGGGCTAAGGTTAGGCAGGTCACAGTACTAATAGGAATAATGATAGCCTATGCTCCAGCTCTCCTATATGGGAAAGCTCATATTAAGTCGATAAAAATAGACAAGAATTGGTCATTAACGCGTACAAAAGACAATTTTGAGAGAAAGTTGACTTTTCAACAGGAGGCTTAGACGATATTCAATGGTGGTATGGAAACATTAATTCTTCTCCCAATCCCATTAGAATGGGTGAACCCAACACTATTGTTACGACAGATGCATCAATAGAAGGATGGGGTGCTCATAGAGATCATCAGGAAACTGGAGGACGTTGGTTAGATGATGAAATTTCAGATCATATTAATGTGTTAGAACGTGGTGCAGTTTATTTAGCGTCATGTAGCTTAGTGCATATCCCCAAGTTTCATGTTGGAGTGTTGACAGATAACACTACAGCGATGGCTTACATTCGTAACATGGGAGGAACTAGGTCCAAATCTTGCAACAAAGTAGCAAAATTGATCTGTAATTGGGCTCAGCAGCATGATATATGGTGCATATGCCAGGTGGCGCATATGCCAGGTAGTCAGAACACCTTAGCAGACAAGAAAAGCTGCCTTTTTCATGATCACTTGGAACGGTCGTTCAGTGACAACATATTTAAACAAATTTGCATTAAGTGAGACCAGGTAGATTTGTTTGCATCACAAAATAACTACAAGATAGCTAGATATGTATCCTGGCACCCGGAGCCAAATGCTTGGCAAGTGGATGCGTTTTTCCTTGGATTGGAATAACAAATTCTATTATATATTCCCACCATTCAGCATTATCAGCAGAGTGGCCAGGAAGATAACAATGGATCGCACACATGCAATCCTGATCATGCTCGAGTAGGACACATAGCCATGGCTGGTGGTAGTGGCATTGGGAGCGAGAGACAGTCTCAGATTTCCAAGAGTGCGGAGAAACCTACAACATTAGAACAATTTGGTCTAGCCAAAATTACCCAGCGAAGGCTCGTCTCGCATGCCTGGAGGAAAGGAACAGTAAAATTATATACTAGTTATTTAAGGAAGTCGGTACTTCATTGCTTGCTTATGAAAGTTAAGCCCTTAAGGCCTACAATAGCTCAAGTAGTAAGATTTTTACAAATGCTAGAGGATTAAGGGTTAGGTTTTGGTGCAATTAATGCAGCCGGATGTGCATTGTCTATTATCCTACCAAGAGTAGATGGACAAACGATTGGTAAACACCAGTTGATACACTGATTCTTACGGTCGGTTTACGAAAGAAATCCACCTAGGCCAAAATATAATAGATTTTGGGATGTATCGATAGTCTTTAAGCTGTTCAAGTCTTGGCCGAGTAATTATCACTTAGACATTAAGATGGGATTTAAGTTAGCAGTTTTATTACTGCTAGACACAGGAGATAGGGGACAAACAATTGTAGTGTTATCCCCAGACGGACTGGAGATTGATCGAAAGGAGGCGATGTTTGATTTAGATCAGTTATTAAAATCAAATGGCACAGGTGACCCACTGTCCCAGGTACATGTGAATACCTTCCCGGAGGATTGACGTCTTTGTGTACTGTCAGCCATACAGGCTATTTATCCAAGACAAAAGGATTACAAATTCTAGACAGCTTTTGGTGCGCTTTATTAGACCACACAAGGCGATCTCGAGAGACAGACTCGCTAGATGGACCGTTAAATTGATTAAGGAGGCAGGTGTCGATACTGGACGATACGCTTCCCATTCGACAAGAGGAGCTATGGTCTCGAAGACACGGCAGCTAGGGATTTTGGTTAAGACAATCCTAGCGCATGCATGCTGGAAGACAGCTAGATCATTTGCAAAACATTAAAACAAACGACTAGAGAAGTCAAGTGGCCTAGCAACACGTTTACTCACCTGTTAACATGACAGGTGAGATTTTTTGGAAAGTATATCTGTTTAATATAAATACTGTTTAATACAAAGGAATACTGAATTGAAATGAATTAAGGATAACAATGAGTTACGTAAAGTCTCCCTCGGCTACGAGTAGCCTGAGGGTTAGTACCGAGGTAAAATAGTATAGTTATAGGAATCTTACCTGGGTACAGATGATGGATAACTGTTGTTTTCCCGAGGTACAAGCCTCGGCTAGTCGTGGGCTAGGGCCCTCCCACCCAACCCTGCCATGAGTAGCATGTTTGCTTGTGCCAACATGCTACTAACCCTAACCCTAACCCTAACCCTAACCCAAACCCTAACCCTAACCCTAAACCTAACCCTAACCCTGGTTAAGACAATCCTAGCGCATGCATGCTGGAAGACAGCTAGATCATTTGCAAAACATTAAAACAAACGACTAGAGAAGTCAAGTGGCCTAGCAACACGTTTACTCACCTGTTAACATGACAGGTGAGATTTTTTGGAAAGTATATCTGTTTAATATAAATACTGTTTAATACAAAGGAATACTGAATTGAAATGAATTAAGGATAACAATGAGTTACGTAAAGTCTCCCTCGGCTACGAGTAGCCTGAGGGTTAGTACCGAGGTAAAATAGTATAGTTATAGGAATCTTACCTGGGGTTAGGGTTAGGGTTAGGTTTAGGGTTAGGGTTAGGGTTAGGGTTAGGGTTAGGGTTAGGGTTAGGGTTAGTAGCATGTTGGCACAAGCAAACATGCTACTCATGGCAGGGTTGGGTGGGAGGGCCCTAGCCCACGACTAGCCGAGGCTTGTACCTCGGGAAAACAACAGTATCCATTGTAGTTAGTCAGTTTTATCCTGAATAAGTAGGTAAAGATTGCTTGACCTGGATGTGCTTCCTTCTCTCTGTTTGTCTGTCTGTTTGTCTGTCTGTCCGTCTGTTTGTCTGTCTGTTTGTCTGTCTGTTTGTTTGTGTTTGTCTGTCTGTTTGTCTGTTTATCTGTCTGTTTGTCTGTTTGTGTGTCTGTTTGTGCGTCTCTGTTTGTCCATATGTTTGTCCGTCTGTCTGTTTGTGTGCCTGTTTGTGTGTATGTTTGTCTGTCTGTTTGTGTGCCTCTCTGTTTGTATGTCTATTTGTCCGTCTGTTAGTCTGTCTGTTTGTACGTGTGTTTGTCCGTCTGTTAGTCTGTCTGTTTGTCCGTCTGTTTGTCTGTATGTTTGTCTGCATACGGTGATACTATTACCTGAATAACAGTGGCATCACCTATTCTATTACTAATGGAATATGCGATGACACTGGTATTCAGGCTGAGTGAAGTAGGGCTTCCGTAACTAGGTGCGGGGGTTGACCCTGGTATTCAGGCTGAGTGTAGTAGGGCGTCCGTAACTAGGTGCGGAGGTTGACACTGGTATTCAGGCTGAGTGAAGTCGGGCATCTGTAACTAGGTGCGCGGGTTGACACTGGTATTCAGGCTGAGTGAAGTAGGGCGTCCGTAACTAGGTGTGTGGGTTGTTTTTTTTAGTGTTTTTTTTTTAGACTGTATTTATACTGACCATAGCATATAAGCCCGGGTACCCAGGCTTGTTTTCAATGCTGGCCAGTTGTAGTGTTGGTGTTATCTTACCATACAGTGGTTGCTGATAAGGTATTTAATTGCCTGCATTTCAATAGCAGATAGATAATTGGTTGGTATGGTTAATAGCCTATGTTAGTTTTTTTGGATTTTCTCGGTATATATGTATTTATTTGTCTACTCTTATTACTAGACTAGCCCACTCCTATTTACATATCATAGGCTTGTACGTAGCTGTGTGGTGTGTTATCTAGCTACTTTTGGCATGGTTACCTTCCATTGGGCATCCCGCTGGTGGGCCGTGACATCACATGCCCCTTTGCAGTGCAGCTTAGTGGGGGTTTCCTAGCCTTATTTTGCACGGATATTTTTGTAAGTTTTTAGGTCAGGAATTTGTCGTTCCTTTACTGTTTGGGCATTCCACACCTTGGCAGCCATTTCCAGCGTGCTTCTCTCATGAGCTTTTATTTGGCTTCTGGTCTGTTTTAGTAGTGGCGCATTATTTGCTCGAGTAGCCCTTTGTGGTTTTGTTAGAAGTTTAATGTTTTGACTATAGCTATATGCTAATGTTTTCAAATGAATTATTCTCCTATTTTCTAGTAATTTCACTTTGGTTCTTTTGTGTATGTCATAGGTGGGGTGCAGCTTGTCTACTCTTAGACAGATTTTTAGGGCTCTGTTCTGCAGTGTTTGCAGTTTTTTTAGTAGTTCTTTTCTCGCACCCATGTAGTTTACATCTCCATAATCAAAATAGGGGAGCACCATGCCCTTGAAGATTTTTCTTGTGTCATGTAGTCTCTTAGCTTAGCTTAGGGTTGACACTAATATTCAGGCTGAGTGAAGTAGGGCGTCTGTAACTAGGTGTGGGGGTTGACACTGGTATTCAGGCTGAGTGAAGTAGGGCATCTGTAACTAGGTGCGGGGGTTGACACTGATATTCAGGCTGAGTGAAGTAGGGTGTCTGTAACTAGGTGTGGGGGTTGACACTGGTATTCAGGCTGAGTGAAGTAGGGCGTTCGTAACTAGGTGTGGGGGTTGACACTGGTATTCAGGCTGAGTGAAGTAGGGCGTCCGTAACTAGGTGTGGGGGTTGACACTGGTATTCAGGCTGAGTGAAGTAGGGCGTCCGTAACTAGGTGTGGGGGTTGACACTGGTATTCAGGCTGAGTGAAGTAGGGCGTCCGTAACTAGGTGCGGGGGTTGACACTGGTATTCAGGCTGAGTGAAGTAGGGCGTCCGTAACTAGGTCTGGCGGTTGACACGGGTATTCAGGCTGAGTGAAGTAGGGCGTCCGTAACTAGGTGTGGGGGTTGACACTGGTATTCAGGCTGAGTGAAGTATGGCGTCCGTAACTAGGTGTGGGGGTTGACACTCGTATTCAGGCTGAGTGAAGTCGGGCATCCGTAACTAGGTGTGGGGGTTGACACTCGTATTCAGGCTGAGTGAAGTAGGGCATCCGTAACTAGGTGTGGGGGTTGACACTGGTATTCAGGCTGAGTGAAGTAGGGCATCCGTGACTAGGTGTGGGGGTTGACACTGGTATTCAGGCTGAGTGAAGTAGGGCTTCCGTAACTAGGTGCGGGGGTTGACACTGGTATTCAGGCTGAGTGAAGTAGGGCGTCCGTAACTAGGTGTGGGGTTGACACTGGTATTCCGGCTGAGTGAAGTAGGGCATCCGTAACTATGTGTGGGGTTGACACTGGTATTCAGGCTGAGTGAAGTAGGGCGTCCGTAACTAGGTGTGGGGGTTGACACTGGTATTCAGGCTGAGTGAAGTAGGGCATCCGTAACTAGGTGCGGGGGTTGACACTGGTATTCAGGCTGAGTGAAGTAGGGCATCCATAACTAGGTGTGCGGGTTGACACTGGTATTCAGGCTGAGTGAAGTAGGGCGTCCGTAACTAGGTGTGGGGTTGACACTGGTATTCCGGCTGAGTGAAGTAGGGCGTCCGTAACTAGGTGTGGGGGTTGACACTGGTATTCAGGCTGAGTGAAGTAGGGCGTCCGTACCTAGGTGTGGGGGTTGACACTGGTATTCAGGCTGAGTGAAGTAGGGCGTCCGTAACTAGGTCCGGGGGTTGACACTGGTATTCAGGCTGAGTGAAGTAGGGCGTCCGTAACTAGGTGTGGGGGTTGACACTGGTATTCAGGCTGAGTGAAGTAGGGCGTCCGTAACTAGGTGTGGGGTTTGACACTGGTATTCAGGCTGAGTGAAGTAGGGCGTCCGTAACTAGGTGTGGGGGTTGACACTGGTATTCAGGCTGAGTGAAGTAGGGCATCCATAACTAGGTGTGGGGGTTGACACTGGTATTCAGGCTGAGTGAAGTAGGGCGTCCGTAACTAGGTGGGGGGGTTGACACTGGTATTCAGGCTGAGTGAAGTAGGGCGACCATAACTAGGTGTGGGGGTTGACACTGGTATTCAGGCTGAGTGAAGTAGTGCGTCCATAACTAGGGGTGGGGGTTTACACTGGTATTCAGGCTGAGTGAAGTCGGGCGTCCGTAACTAGGTGTGGGGGTTGACACTGGTATTCAGGCTGAGCGAAGTAGGGCATCCATAACTAGGTGCGGGGGTTGACATTGGTATTCAGACGGAGTGAAGTCGGGCGCCCGTAACTAGGTGTGGGGGTTGACACTGGTATTCAGGCTTAGTGAAGTATGGCGTCCGTAACTAGGTGTGGGGGTTGACACTGGTATTCAGGCTGAGTGAAGTCAGGCGTCTGTAACTAGGTGTGGGGGTTGACACTGGTATTCAGGCTGAGTGAAGTAGGGCATCCGTAACTAGGTGTGGGGGTTGACACTGGTATTCAGGCTGAGTGAAGTAGGGAATCCATAACTAGGTGCGGGGGTTGACACTGGTATTCAGGCTGAGTGAAGTTGGGCATCCGTAACTAGGTCTGGGGGTTGACACTGGTATTCAGGCTGCATGAAGTAGGGCATCCGTAACTAGGTGCGGAGGTTGACACTGGTATTCAGGCTGAGTGAAGTAGGGCATCCGTAACTAGGTGCGGGGGTTGACACTGGTTTTCAGGCTGAGTGAAGTCTGGCGTCCGTAACTAGGTGCGGGGGTTGACACTGGTATTCAGCCTGAGTGAAGTAGGGCATCCGTAACTAGGTGTGGGGGTTGACACTGGTATTCAGGCTGAGTGAAGTAGGGCGTCCGTAACTAGGTGTGGGGGTTGACACTGGTATTCAGGCTGAGTGAAGTAGGGCGTCCGTAACTAGGTGTGGGGGTTGACACTGGTATTCAGGCTGAGTGAAATAGGGCGTCCGTAACTAGGTGTGGGGGTTGACACTGGTATTCAGGCTGAGTGAAGTAGGGCATCCGTAACTAGGTGTGGGGGTTGACACTCGTATTCAGGCTGAGTGAAGTTGGGCATCCGTAACTAGGTGTGGGGGTTGTCCCCGCATAATAAAACCGGAAGTGAGTTGCAGGACAATGTCTCCGTACGGTGTCACTCCTTAGGACATATTTCAGCATAAAGTTTCAAGTATAATGGGAAACAGCATTGTCAGCTCCCACCCCCTATGTATATTCATATATGTGTATATATATATATATGTATATATATGTATATATATATGTATATATGCTACTCATATACAGTGAAACCCCGATTTAACGCACCTCGATTTAAAGCAACCCGATTGAATGTGAGTTCAGGTATAACACGATGATTTATTAGACACAAAATTCGTTAATTCAAAGGTGATCCAATCAACTGAACCCTGATTTAGCCTGAAAACCCCAAATCTACTAACACAATCGGAGGGAGCCTTGGCTGTCTGCGGCGCGGGTCGTGTAAGCGGTGAAGTCTACCTGCTGAACGCGAGCAGCGGGTGAGGCACCGCACCACACGCCACCTCGCGGCTCGAACCCTAACTACCGGCTGACCTCGGCACAGTGGATCCCTCTGGCTGTCTCTACACCTGTATGTACGGGTGTATGTTTTATACGAAGTATATATGTGTATATGATACTCATGTATATATATATATAGTATAGTTATACAAATCTTACCTTGGTACAGATGATGGATAACTCTTGTTTTCCAGAGGTACAAGCCTCGGATAGTCGTGGGCTAGGGAGATGGAAGCAACATCCAGCCCCAGCAATCTTCACCTAATTATTCAGGATAATAATGAGCTTAATTGTATGGATACTCCTAATGTTTTCGTCTTGGCACAAGCAAATGTAATAGTCATGGCAGGGTTGGGTGGGCGGGCCCTAGTCCACGACTATCCAAGGCTTGTACCTTGGGAAAACAAATAAATTTTAGGAAATTCCTGTCTGCTTTATATACCGGTACTGTATAGTATGCATCTCGTAAATCTATGCTTGCAAGCCATGAATTGTGTGTAACTAAATCCCTGGCTGTTTCTAAAGAAAACATCTTAAAATGTTTGTACTGAACTATCTTGTTAAGTGTTGTTAAGTCCAAAATCATCCAAATATCTCCATTAGGCTTCGGTCTTGAAAATATGTTCGAGATAAATTGTCCTTCGACATGTGGCACTGGTTCAATAATCCCTTTATTACAAAATTGTATCACTTCATTATTTAATGCTTGTTTCTCTATTTCATCAAAACGATATGGGAATGGAGTATTGTTTTCTATAGGCTGTTCTATGAAAGGAATTGTAACTCCTTGTACAATATTAAGAACCATTTGGTTATCTGTAATTTGTTTCCAATCATCGAAATGGTTAGCAATATTTCCTGCTTGAAATTTGCTTACAGGAGTTTGTGTTGCAACTTCTATGTGTTCCCCGGGTGGGGGAATGGCTTCTGGGGATTCAATTCCCTCTTAAAGGGGTGCTTGTTGTCGTTCCAGCCGTACTGGTTCCTCTGTCCCCTGCCTCTCGCCTGATAGCTGGAGTTGCTGTTGCTGAACCGGTTTCCTCCTTGTCCTGTTTGAACAGGTATTGAAGCTGTCCCCCGAACATCGTCGTTTTATCCAAGGGCTTGCCTTTGACAGGCTTGGGAGCAAAGAATAACGTGTACTCCTTCCCGTCATTGTCCACAATTTTTTTTTATCTTGCCACCTCTTTGCCAGCATCGGTGCAGACCGCCTTGAAGACGTTCTCGAAACGTCTATACGAGAGGAAGTTACTCGTAGCTGTGAGGAGAGCTATCCCCGAATCCATATCCCCGCAAAGAGTGGAGAACTTGTTGTCAGTCATCATGTGGTTAGCGAAAGGCGTAGCCACCGCTAGAGCCACCAGTACCCCTTTGTGGACTGTGTGGAGACAACTTTCAAACTTTTTATGTTCGTCACTCAGCTTCACATCTGAGTCCATCTCCTTGATGGTAGCTTCCAGGATCCCTTTGATTCCTGTAAACTGCTCGGTCAACTTGGTGATTATTTCGGCCGGCTTAAATGTGTGGAAGTGTCCTTTTATGGTCTTCTTCATCAGTGTGCAGGTGTTAATCTTTTTCTTTTTTCTGCACCATTATTTTCTTGACCACCTTCCCACTAATCTTGACATACTTGCCAGTCCTTTCCATGTTGGATTCCAAATCTGTGGTGGTTGAGTCTGAAGATGAGTCTGATGAAGAAGACTTACTCTTCTTCTTTTTCTTTGACTTGGACTTCTTTTTGGTATTTTTGATGCCGGTCTTGTTGCAGGCCTTGAAGTACTCATCTCCATCGGATGAGTCCTTCTTCTTATGTTTCCTCTTCCATGAGGGAAACCCAATCTCTGAGTCGGTAGTTTGTTGGGGGTCCGACATGTCCTCCCATTCCAACTCCTCCGAAGCGACCTATTGTTGTTGTTGTCTGGTCACTTTTTCTGGGAGCAGCTGTTGTAGTTGCTCTCTGATGAGTCGTACAACCCCGTCATCTAAATTAGATGGCCCCGGTTCGGGCGAGTGGTCACATGACTGTGCGGACTCGAGCCCAGGGGTAGAGTCCCCCTCACTGAGCGTGTGTGGTACGTCAACCTTTCTCCGCTTTGCCGCCATCTCGAGTTGTCTGAAAACCAATGAAGGTTCATTAAAATGACCTCAAGGAACAACTGAACACATGGAACAGTGCGGTAATGTGCCCAAGGCAAAAATTGGGTATTAACACCCTATTTACACCAGTTTAATCCAGGCGTGATAAGCTAAATGGTATGTCGAAAGTGCAACGGTCGGACGAACCAAACAAAAACCAATCGAGGGGTAGGGACCAGTATGCTGATCCCTCCCACACTCTCTGTAACATACACTTCTCCCTCCTGTGGATACTACACCAACAAATTGAAGAAAATGCTATGAAACTCGGAGGTACGCCTTAAAACCCTTGGGGAATCTATTAAGATACCCAGACCTAATCTAAGCGATGAATTGGCTCCAGCCAAACATCTATCCGTTCGGCAATGGGCGGCAGAAAAAATGGCGGTGCTGAAAAAATATCTATCGCACCAGATAACGAATACATTTACATGAATAAATGTGTTAACATGTTATTAAATACTCCAAAAAGTATGTCAATATCTGCTATATGCATTGTTATCAATGCCTGTAAGTTTTCGTCCAATACTTACTCTGCAATCCTTGTTATTTGTAGGAAAAAACTGCTGAACCTGCTCGTAACGTCCTCCCGTTATGAGTGGAACATGCTAATTGCTGGACCCAGATATTGCTTCCTTCTCCCTCGACCACGAGTAGCCAGAGGCTTAGTACCGAGGTAAAATATATATATGTAGATAGTGATAAGACCGTTATCCCATGTAATAAGATCTGGAGTGCCCCTCCCCACACCCAAGTGGGTGGGGGGGGCAAGGTATGCACCCCATGCACGGGGCGCGGCGTGACACTCCACTCACACTTGTTATCTGGACCGCACTTCGTCCACACCTCTCTCTATCTCCTCTCTGCTGGCCTTGCTCCTCCTTGATAATGTCTGAAAAGAGTTCCAGGATGGAGAGCTGCCAGCATTTCACTTTCTACTTTTACTCTGTCTGTGTCTTTGGCTCACCGGCTGGTCACTATAGAGCAAATTGACACAGTCCTTTGACTCAACTCTCATCATTTCTCTTTCCTATACTCTACCCTTTTTTTTCTCCCGGTCTTACTTCTCCCCCTGATCAAGGGAGTTGTTTGCTTGGGTAGGGCCCTTTACCTTATTGTTTCTCTCACTTTGTTCTTGTTGCTGGAACCGCTGGACCCACCTTTACCCATCCATTCCTCCTGAACCCTTGCTGCTGTCGACTGGATATGAGTGCTCTGCTACCACCGGACCGGAGTGATTCAGGGCCCCCCCAACGATTCATTGTTTTGAATGTTGTAAAGATCCCCAGCTTCTACAACCGTCCTACCTGAAGATTAATCTTCAACCAAAGATTGGACTTATTTATCGGGGCCTTTCTATATTGCTGCAGTTTTGCAGCTGGTAACCGTCGTAAGGTTACAAACCCCCCCAAAAGCAAAAAGCACTCCACTCGCTCGGATATATATATTTTTGAAAGTGAGCAGAGTGACAGTTGGCTCACAGTATAGGAGGCAGGGGTAGTAGAGAAATCCTGATCCGCAGCAAACAACATGGAAGATAAGATGGTTACAGAGAAACACTTAAGGGCTGCCGTTATTTATATCTACATAATAAATTATATAGCACATATATCAGTAGCATAACTGCATATATTGGAGTAGCATATCTGTATCTGAAGAGTTCAGGCGCAAAACCCTGTAAACGTAATATTCAGCTGCCAAGTCACTCACACCGCGACAAGTTCAGCAGCGTAATTTAATTAGCATTCCTGCGATTCTGCTGTCATGTTAGTCACACACAATGTGAATTTGGCCGAGTAAATTCCTTTTGCACTCCTCCCACAAGGACGGTGAGTGTAAGTGGTTTTAAAGTTGGCAGGCATTTGATCCTCTCAATATAGGAATGTTATCCATATATAACCATATATATATAGGTCATGTCAATAAATATTACTGTGATTTGAACCAAGAAAAATCGATTTTCATCACTATGAACAATTCAAATTCTTTTTTTTGTTTGGGGGGGTTATTAATTGACCGTTCCTTCTACCATGGCAGGTAGACAACGCTGAGTTGTCTTTGTCCCTAGCAATCTACAATTAACGTCATGCACTTCTCTGACCACCATGAGGAATAAGCGACGATTGAAAAACTAAAACCTCATGTCCACTTTCTCCACTCATCCGTCGTTGGCCATTTGCCTTCTTGCGACACTCCTGGCATTTTACGACACTTTAATATGTTAATTTACGACACTTGCAGCATTTTTTACGACATCTCGGCGTTGCCTACTGCGGCGCGCTGCAGCTCATATCCTCCTAGCTTTCAGAGAGTGCATGAGTGGAGCGTTCATGTTGCTGTCATGGTAACCGGAACTCGTGGCTTCCGGCATGGCGGTCACGGTTGGACGGCTCTCATTGATGTTCACCTGTGTGGGTTTGTCACTGAAATGAGAAACAGCAAAGAAAAGAAAAATGAGTGTTCAATAAAATCTTTTTTTTCATTTTCCTTTCATTTCATGTATTTTCCGCGCACAGACGAATCTAATGGCATACATAAATCTGTGACATGGTTAATAAGGTGTCTTCTCTGAAGAAACAAAATGCATTACTAGTTAGGCACTAGTGATATTAATGTATTAGTGCAAACTATGTGGTGCCTTTGTAAGCAAAGCCGTGGATCATGGCCTATGCTGGATCATGGAGCAAAGCCGTGAATATGGCCTATGCTGCCGACACGGCGTAAAGCAACCACCAATCAAAACAAAGCAATTAAAGGTGCATAGTCCGAGGGCTTTGAGTTTCTGCATTTTCTGAGATAAATCAGTTCGATTCTGCTCTATTATCTATTTTGCTTTAGTTTGAAGTAACTTTTATTTAAAATAGCTAACTTTTGAAATATTTAAAATGAAAACATGTCAAATTAATTTGGGAAAGGACATACAGATTCTGGCACCGCAGGCTTCAACAGAAATAGGTTCTTTCAGTTTGATTTAAAGCTAGGGACAGACAGGATGCGTGCGTCGCGCGGGCGGAAAGTACAAGTGGACGGCATGCGGTTCTCACGCGGTAATACTAATAGCGAACACACTGGACGCGGACGGCACGCGGCAAAAACATATATATATATATTACCCAACTTGACTTTACCCGACCTCACTTTATCAGACCTGGCTTTACCCGACCTCACTTTACCCGAACTCACTTTACCCGACCTCACTTTACCCGACCTCACTTTACCCGACCTCACTCCACCTGACATCACTTTACCCGACCTCTCTCTACCCGACCTGACTCTACCCGACCTCACTCTACCCGACCTGACTTTACATGAGCTGATATTACCCGACCTCACTGCTACCCGACCTCACTCTACCCGATTTCACTTTACCCGACCTCTCTCTACCCAACCTCACTCTACCCGACCTCACTCTACCCGACCTCACTTTACCCAAACTCACTTTACCCGACCTCACTTTACCCAAACTCACTTTACCCAACATCACTTTATCTGACCTCACTCCACCCGACCTCACTCTACCCGACCTCACTCTATCCGACCTCACTCTACCCGACCTCACTTTACCCGACCTCTCTCCACCCGACCTCACGCTACTCGACCTCACTCTGCCCGACCTCACTCTACCCGACCTCACTCTACCAGACCTCACTCTACCCGACCTCACTTTACACGAGCTGACATTACCCGACCTCACTCTACCTGACATCACTTTACCTGACCTCTCTCTACCCGACCTCACTCTACCTGACCTCACTCTCCCGACCTGACTTTACACGAGCTGACATTACCCAACCTCACTCTACCCGACCTCACTCTACCTGACCTCAATCTATGTCAATTCTTGTAAAGTCACATCGTGTAAAGTCAAGTTATGTAAAGTCCAGTCGTGTAAAGTCAAGTTGTGTAAAGTTAAGTCATGTAAATTTAGGTCGGGTAAATTCAGGCTGGGTAAATTCAGGTTGTGTAATGTCAAGTCGGGTAAAGTCAAGTCAGGTAAAGTCAAGTCGGTTAAAGTAAGGTCAGGTAAAGTCAAGTGGGGTAAAGTCAAGTAGGGTAAAGTCAAGTCAGGTAAAGTCAAGTCGGTTAAAGTCAAGTCAGTTAAAGTCAAGTCATGAAAAGTCGAGTTGGGTAAAGTCGAGTCGGGTAAAGTCAAGTCGGGTAAAGTTAAGTCAGATAAAGTCAAGTCGGGTAAAGTCAAGTTGGGAAAAGTCAAGTCGGGAAAAGTCGGGCAAAGTTGGGAAAAGTCGTGGAAAAGCCGGGCAAAGCCAGTCAAAAGACAAGTGGCACCACGCGGAAAAAATCGCTCCAAAAGTGATGCTATCCGTCCGCGCGACGCCCGCGTGAGTACCATGTGAGAACCGCCCGGGCCAGTGTGGCTTTTCTTTGTTACATACATTTCGATGTTTGCCGCGTGACGTCCGCGCGAGAACCGCGTGACGTCCGCGTCCAGTCTGTTCGCAGCTTACATCCTTATATGCATCGACCGATAATTAATAAAAGTGCATCAGTACCGAAATTGGATTCGTAGAATCAAATCTACAGAAGTGCTTGGGGTTTCAAAATGTAATGTTTTCATCAGACTAACCAGCATTAGTTAATGCTGCATAATCCGATGAAAACAACAAATTTTCTCAAAACCCAAACAGTGACCTAGATTTGATTTGTACCTATCCAACGTGCATACTGGTGAACTCTCTGACATGTATTTGCCACATAGAAAGTCCATTTAATACATGATCTAATTAGCAGTACAGTGTGCACACCAAACTGAACGTGACACGTTTTCACTTCAAATATCTCCAAAGTCAACCTTTGAAAATACAAGTTACGTCAAACTAAAATAAAGTAAACTATAATTATCAAACTTATTATATTTGTCTAACCAAAAAACACACACACAAAAACGATGACCGAAATTCAAAATACATCGGAGTAAGCAACTATAAACAGTGAGCACATTTATCCAGATTGCTCTCTGAAGAAAACATGACATTACTAATCATATTAGGAATTGGTGATATTATTGTATTAGTTAGCGCAACACGCATGATGTCCCTTCCATGAATATGGAATAAAGCAATTGATTAAATTTTATTAGTGGAACATCACTGAACAATGTGCAAGGAAGGCCAGGGAAGCTTTACTTGTGTCGTCAGCAGTTTGTGAGTGCAGGCAATATGCACACAGCATTTATAAGCCTTTGACAAGATCCATCCAACAAAGGGGCCCAATATGGCAGAGACACAGACAATGGAACAATTAGTGGCAGCCCTGGAGCACAACACAAGCTCTACCGACATGTCAGCAAAGGACGTGCGTTTGTGTGACAGTCACGTGACGAGAGACCGACAGCAGACGACATTTAGTTATGGCCGACTGGCCTTCTTGTGCCACATCTAGTTTGTGTGAGTGTATTTATGTGTGTGTTGACTCGAACCACGGGACTGACATTCCTCGGCTAGTTTCCGGTGTTGCAGTTTCCACGGCATACCAGTTTGCAAGGGACACATCATTCAAATGCATTCTCAATGGCCGTGAGCAAATCTTCATACAGAAAAAGTGCAATATCTCTACAACCACACCACCTAGAAACAAATTCCTTGGTACACATAGAGAAAGCATGTGTACCAAAAAGATTATATTAAATTGATAAGAGTAGGGTTCTGGATTTCTATTAATTTGGAATAAAACTAATGTTTTGCAGTGCGCGTACCGCCGCACTCAAGGCGTTGTCAATGGTCATGAGCAATCTGCATACAGAAAATACAGCAAAAGTGAAATATCTCTAAAACCACACCACCTAGAAACAAATCGCTTGGTACACATATAGAAAACATCTTGACGAAAAAGATTATATTAAATTTATATGGTTAGTGACGATGCTGTTCGATTTTGACGCATGCACAGAAGCGATGTATCCCTCCCAAACTGGTGTGCCGCGGTAACTGTAACACCGGTACCAATGAACGGGCAATGGTGGCGCCACCTTCTTGCAGCGCACGGCATTAGAGGACTAGAGCCATCTAGCGGATCTCGGCCGAAGTAGACCCTGGCCATTGGACTGGGAATCGTGGAGACTTCACTTACCCCCTCCCCCCCCCCGCCCACCCCCGCCCGCCCAGCACCCGAACACTGTATGGTGCATGTGTGGTTACACTAGCCTTGCGACCACCAACAACACACAACTATTGGCAACCTTCTTGTGTCCGAAATAAAAAAGAAACTTGAATGGAAAATAATGGAAGGAAAATGGTAGGCAACTGACTGGCGATCAGTTGGGGATCAGTCGATGGTCACTCATACAAGCAGTCACTGACTTTTGTAAAGATTGGTTGGGGACTGGTTGAGGACTGGTTAAGGGGCTGTCACATTAGGGTTTTTTGCGGGAGCGTATGGCGGCGTAGGCGCTTTACATCATACACATCGGCATACGCCACCATACGCCGCCATACGCTACGCGTACGCTACGTAAACACTGTCATGTGCCGGCCTATGCCGGCTTATGCCATTGTACGCCGCCATACGCTTTCTCCCGACCGTCCGTGTTTGTTTGTGCATGCTAACAAAATCTCGACCTACGGGAGTATATGGTTCATACGCTACTCATATGCTTCTCATACACCGGCATACGTTCCTCGTACGCTAGGGGTATGCCGGTGTATGCTAGGGGTACGCCGGCGTATGCTACTCATATGCTCAACTTGCGTCACGGGCGTATCTCTGGCGTATGAAGTGTACGCAGAACCTACGAGTTGCGTATGGGAGCGTATTCATAGCGTATGCAAAGCGTATGAGTAGCGTATGGCGGCGTATGCCTGACCTATGGTCTCAGGATAAAAAGGTGACGCACGCCTTCTTCGGTCATTCCTGCTCTGCTGCTCATACAGGATGGATGCCCAGGCACTCCAAGTACAGTTCCAGCATTTCTACAGAGTTGCCCTTTATCACCATGAGCTTGGTCTATACCTCATGGTTCTTCTGGCGGCCCATCTCGAGAGCAGAAGGAGGAGGGAGCGGCGGCGACGATCAGTGTGGGTCAGACCCTGGATTGGGAGGCGGCCACAGTTTGGCTTGTTCGACAAGCTGATGGTCGAGCTCCGCAGCCAGGACACCGCGTCGTTTGTGAACTTCATGCGGCTGCCTCCCCAGTTGTTTGACGAGATTGTGGCACGAGTGGCACCGAGGATCGCAAAAAAACGGACCACCTTCAGGGTGCCGCTCGAGCCGGCGCTGAAAATAGCACTTACTCTGCAGCACCTGACATCTGGCACAAAATACTCCTCCATGAAGTTCGGGTGGAGGGTGCCCCGCAACACACAGTTGCTGATAGTGCGTGAAGTCTGTCAGGCCATCGTCGACGAGTACATGGCCGAGGTCATGACGTGTCCGATGACTCCAGAAGGGTGGCGTTCCGTCGCGGACCTCTTTTCAGAGAAGTGGAACTTCCCTCATACCTGTGGTGCTCTGGATGGGAAGCACATCGCCTGCCTGTGCCCTCCAAAGAGTGGGTCGCTCTACTACACCTATAAGGGCTTTTACTCCGTGGTCCTGTTGGCGCTTGTAGATGCGGATTACAAATTTATCTGGGGAGATATTGGCGGTTTGTGCTCCGCATCCGATGCCCAGATTTACAACGACTCCGAGCTGAAGGCAGGCACTGAAGGTGGCACCATCGGCGTTCCGAACCCTGAAGCGCTCGTTGACGGCCAGAAGGATGTGCCATATTTTCTGATCGGTGACGATGCCTTTGCCCTGCGGCCGACCATGATGAAGCCGTACGGCAAGAGGGGCTTGAACAATGACGAGCGACTCTTCAACTACCGGCTTTCCCGAGCTAGGAGAGTGGTGGAGAATGCCTTTGGCATTCTAGCCAACCGCTTCCAAGTGCTGCTGACGACTATGCAGCACCACCCCTCCAACGTGAAGATCATCGTCAAGGCATGCATTGTTCTGCACAACCTCATGAGGACATGCTACCCAGCGCTACAAGACATGCAGCTGGATCGTCCCGAGACAGCCAACAACAACTTTGTGCCTGGAGCTTGGCAAGAGGGACACAACCTTCCTGACATTGACGTTCTACCTGTTAACCCCAACACCGCGTCCAAGCTAGGAAAGGAACAGCGCAATTTAATTAAAGACTGGGTCGTCTCACCCGCTGGAGCACTGTCATGGCAAGACAGGATGATCTGACAAAACATTTGATCAGTCTGTATGCGCTGTGTCTGTGTACTGTTTTTGCAAACTTATGTGCTTTTCTTGACACTGTACTGTTATCGCTTATTTACATGTCCATGATGTTGTGACATGTCTCCTGTTATATGAGATGCTAATATGTTTATATGTCTAGTAAAATAAACGATATCATTTGATAGATATGAAAACACAATTTTACATGTCTGTTACGTTCTTTCGCTCCCTAATTTAAAGTCATCTCATTAATGTAATTGTAATGAATCTCCTCTCTTTTTACATGAATTAATCTTTTACATACATACTAAGAACACAGGGAAAAATAGAGTGACACAGGGACAGAAAGGGGAAGATGAGTTAGAGGGAGGGAGGTAGGGGGAGAAGAGATAGAGGGAGGGAGGAAGGAAGAGAGATAGAGAGAGAGGGAGGAAGAGAGATAGACAGAGGGAGGAAGAGAGATAGAGAGAGAGGGAGGAAGAGAGAGAGAGAGGGGGGAAGAGAGATATATAGGAAGAGAGATAGAGAGAGAGGAAGAGAGATAGAGAGATAGGGAGGAAGAGAGATAGAGAGAGGGAGGAAGATAGATAGAGAGGGAGGGAGGGAGATAGTCAGAGGGAGGAAGAGAGATAGAGAGAGGGAGGAAGAGATAGAGAGAGAGGGAGGAAGAGAGATAGACAGAGAGAGGGGGAGGAAGAGAGATAGATAGAGGGAGGAAGAGAGATAGAGAGAGAGGGAGGAAGAGAGATGGAGGAAGAGAGATAGAAATAGGGAGGAAGAGAGATAGAGAGGGAGGGAGGGAGGGAGGGAGGGAGGGAGTAGGGAGGGAGAAAGGGGAAGGAGAAAGATAGGGTAGGGACTTGTGTCCTTAATATTTATTATAAATATTTTAAATTTTCAGTTGTTATTTATGTTTTAATTTTAATTTTAATTGTACTTTAATGTATAACAATTAAATGATGGCATGCCTTTACTGAGAAATTTTACTGAGAAACAGAGAGAAAATTGAAGAACAAATCAGTAACGTACAAAGTGGGTTTATATCTGGAAGAAGTACACGTGAAGGGATTTTCAATATGAGAATGATTTGTGAACGTTATTGTGAAGTGAACCAGGATGTTTATGCCTGCTTTATTGACTATGAGAAGGCCTTCGACCGAGTCAATCATGAACTGTTAATCAAATGTTTACAAGATATTGGTGTCAATGGCAAAGACATTAAACTAATTGTGAACTTATACTGGACACAACGTGCATTTATAAAAATGGAGCAGGGCCTATCGGATGAAGGGATTTTCAATATGAGAATGATTTGTGAACGTTATTGTGAAGTGAACCAGGATGTTTATGCCTGCTTTATTGACTATGAGAAGGCCTTCGACCGAGTCAATCATGAACTGTTAATCAAATGTTTACAAGATATTGGTGTCAATGGCAAAGACATTAAACTAATTGTGAACTTATACTGGACACAACGTGCATTTATAAAAATGGAGCAGGGCCTATCGGATGAAGTTATAATTAAACGAGGAGTTCAACAGGGGTGTGTATTGTCACCATGTCTATTTAACCTGTACACAGAGATGATTTTCAGACAGATTGAAGATTGCAAGGGAGTGACAATAGGTGGCATGAATGTCAACAATCTTAGATATGCCGATGACAGTGTAATACTAGCAGACAGTGAGAAAAACCTACAAGATATAGTGAATAAAATCAATAAAGCTGGAATACTATTCAACATGCAGATGAATGCCAGGAAGACCAAAACAATGGTTATAAGTAAAAAGACAGATAAACCAAATGTCAATATAACCATAGATGGCACAAACATAGAACAAGTATCCGAATTCATATATCTCGGACAACAGATTACAAATGATGGGAGATGTGAGGAAGAAATTAAAAGAAGGATAACAATAGCCCGAACAACATTCTCCAAAATGTATAGAGTGTTAACATCAAGTTAGATATTAATACAAACAAGGAAGCGTATTCTTCAGTGTTATGTGTGGTCTACTCTAATGTATGGGGTGAGACATGGACAATCTCTAAGAAAATGTACAAACGTTTAGCAGCATTTGAGATGTGGACTTATCGAAGGATGATGAAAATATCATGGACAAAGAAGATCACCAACAAAGAAGTTCTCAGAAAAATTAAAAATAAGAAAAGCTTGTTTGCCACTATACAGACAAAGAAACTTACTTATTTTGGCCACATCATTCATCAGAGTTCAATATACCGTACATTGTTGGAAGGGAAGGTGAATGGCAGCAGAGGGAGAGGGAGACCAAGAACATCATGGTTTACAAATATTTCACAGTGGACAGGCTTGAATTATTCACAGTCTATCAGAACAGCACACCATCGGGACAAGTGGAGAACCATTGGATCCAACCCTCGACTAGAGGACGGAACTATTGATTGATTGATTGATGCCTTTACTGAATGCGGACACAACAATTCAAATTGACACTATATTTATTTATTTACACATCTTGACACATATTTACATATATACATAAAAATGTACAACCAATATATATACATACAATATATATACATATATACATACAAATGTACAAAGATAAATAAAAACTAAGACTACATATCTACACATATATACAAATATTTACATTCACTTCTCTCCCTTGCCACTTGAAGTGGTGTCAGCTGGCGACTGTGTGGCTGACGAGGGGAATAGGTCCAAGTTGGCCCCCAACATGCCAGAGATCCGCGACAGCCCCGACAAGTTCAATAGTCCGTCTGGGCTGGCCGACTCAGACAAGTTCACTTGGGTGGGGTCGACTTGTGTCGGAGTTGCGGAAGTCGCCGGCCATGCCGCACCCACAGTGGCCGGACCACCCACGCGCACCACGACTCCGGGAGAGCCCCTTGTGTGCCCCGCCATCCCTAGTGTCTGGAGTTGTCCAGGAGTGTGCGGCGGTGTCGGCCGTACCACCAGCGGAGCTGCGGCCGGCTCGTGACCCACGGAGGTTGGAGGTAGAGGCTGAGGTGGAAGACTTGGCAGAGGCGGCAGAGGCTGTGGCTGATGATGTATGTGCGGCTGCCCCATATAGCGCTGCACATACTCCTGTGTCTGTGAAGCCCATGGCGATGCAGGTGGTGGCTGGTGAGTCCACTGGTGGGGTTGAGGCTGGTATGCCTCACTTGCAGACACAGGAGCAGGTGCAGGAGCAGGTGCAGGAGCAGGTGCAGGAGCAGGAGCAGCCACATGAACCACCGGGGCCACAAATGTTCCTTCCTCCTCCTCCAGATGGTGCGACACAATGCGGTTGAGTGCACCACAAATCGACACAAACCGCTCCTCCAGCATCATGAGGATCATGTCCCGCACATAGTTGGCGAATGCCACGCGCTTCGTCACCGTCAGAGGAGGAGGCGGCTGCATCACCTTGAGGATGTCCCAAGACTCGTCGACTGGGGCAGATCACTTCCCTCTCCCCTTTCCCTGCTCTCGGAATGTAGCGGGGGGAGTGGGTGGAAGCTCCTCGTCCATCGCCACCTCCACATCGGTCGGCACATTATCGTCCAGGCTGACATCGAGCTGCGGAGCCGCGACAGGAGCGGCCAACTGCAAGACAAAATCATAAAATAACATAAGTAACATGAATGCAAATCTATATTTCGACAAAAGACACGACAAGTCAACAGTAAATCAAAAATATATAAAGCAAAAATAATTAACGTTAAATGCAAACATGGGTTTATAATGATTATATCTTGATACATCTATTGTCAATATCTCGATTTAAGAATAACAACACAACAACTCAACATTAAAGAAATAAATAACATTAACAAATAACTAGAAGGAACCCAAACTTGCGCAGGATCCACTCCTCCCGCTCAGTCAGGTCAGTGGCTCCATCCCCGCTCTTTTTCTTGTGGAGCCGCGTGTTGGTGTCCCTGAGCGACTTGAACCACTTCTGGAGATGGACTGTTGTCATCCCCAGAAGTGTTGCCTGCTCCTCCCACATCTTGGCCTTCCTGTCTGAGCGGCAGTAATCCGTCAGCTTCATATTCCACATGATGGGGTTCTCCTGGAGGAAGTCCAGCATCTGATCTTCCTTGAAGACGGACAGAGAACAGTCGCTCTTCTTTGCCCTCCATCTCTTTGCCACGGAGAGGCCACCGGTGCTGGTGGAGGCATTGGAGGCGGTGGAGGCGGAGGCACTGAAGGCAGCAGATGACGCCCGTGAGCTGCCCCGAGAAGCAGGAGATGGCGAGCTGGAGTGGGGATGCCAGCGTTCTCCACTTCCATCTCCAGCTCCTCCAGTGGATAGTGCTGTTCTGGAGAGTGGTGTTCTCGAGATTGGTGTTCTGGAGAGTGGTGTTCTGGAGAGTGGTGTTGTGGAGAGTGGTCTGTAGAGTGGCGAGGTGTGGAGGCAGCTGACGAGGCTGGTGATGGAGAGCATTGTAAAGTCTGTCTCTTTCTGCCTCTCCCACGGCCTAGTCCTCCTCCTGTAGTTACAGCAGCTCTGGAGGCCAGTGTAGTAGCAGTAGTATGTGTAGTAGTAGTAGTAGTAGCAGTAGCAGAAGCAGCAGCAGCAGTGGTGTTCCTCTTAGCAGACATCATGGCAGAGTGAGGGGAGACTGTTGCTGCAGGCTATATATACCCAGGAGCCAACCGGCGGCGGACCCTGGAGAGATAACATAGGTCGCGCATATGCTCCTCATACGCTCCTAAAATAACCATACGCTCCTCATACACTCCTCATACGCTCCACATGCCACTCAAAACCATAAAAAAATGTCACAGTACACTCTCATAGGTTACACATATGCTCAAAACACCCAAGAGGTCACCAAAGGTCATGATACGTCTTCCCGCACAGTTTTTTCCCATGTTCGACGTAGGTTTTCAATACGCTCCCGCCATACGCCGTAATGTGACAGGGCCTTTAAGGACTGCTCTATGACTGGTAGGATAGTGATTGGCATCTAATTGAAGATCAGTTGCTGATCGATCACCGACCGTTTTGAGATTAAATCAAAAGTGTATATATAAATATATATATTGAGGTTCCCCCCGTTCAGTATTGACCGACATGCGATCAGTCAGCAATCACTGTTCTTATGTCCCCGAAATAACCCCCCCCCCCCCTCCCAAGAACATCACCTTGTTACTAATCTGAGACCGCTCTGGGACTGGTCGCCTACTGATTGGCTACCAATCCCCATCCTATGAACAAGTTCTGTGACCCTCTGGCGTCTTACAAAGTTGGTAGCAGGTTTTTGGTGCAGCACCCTCTTGCAACCAAAATGACAAAAAAGTGATCAGCTACCACTGAAAACCAATTTAAGATCATTAAAGACCAATAAAGACTTGTTTATGACCATCTGCGGCTACCCACATTTGTTGTCGTTGCACGAGGTCGCAAGCCCAGTGTGCCTGGGCTGTAAATGACCATTCCTTGTCATCCAATTTCGAACGCACAAAATTTGCACACGGCGCCAGAACCAACAAGTGGTCTGGAGCCAGGCCTAACTTTGTCTTTCCCGCCCACCCCACCAAAAGACACTATTTTTTTTTTGGTTTTCCATCTAAGAACATTAAAAGACTGACTTAGACTTGACCTAGTTGACATACTGATCGCATATTGCACTTGGCTTCAACTGGTATTCACACACAAAATATTCGGCAAATTTGCAATCAATTTTTGTCAAAGGTTAGTCAAGCATTATTGAGGATATTCTGAAATAAACTAGAATCGCTATAACTGTCCAATGTTAGTCAAGTATCATTAGGTTATTCTGAAATAAACTAGAATGGTTATAACTATCCAATGTTAGTCAAGTATAATTAGGTTATTCTGAAGTGAACTAGAATGGTTATAACTATACAATGTTAGTCAAGTATCATTAGGTTATTCTGAAGTAAACTAAAGTGGTTATAACTATCCAATGTTAGTCAAGTATCATTAGGTTATTCTGAAGTACACTAAAGTGGTTATAACTATCCAATGTTAGTCAAGTATCATTAGGTTATTCTGAAGTACACTAAAGTGGTTATAACTATCCAATGTTAGTCAAGTATCATTAGGTTATTCTGAAGTAAACTAAAGTCGTTATAACTATCCAATGTTAGTCAAGTATCATTAGGTTATTCTGAAGTAAACTAAAGTGGTTATAACTATCCAATGTTAGTCAAGTATCATTAGGTTATTCTGAAGTACACTAAAGTGGTTATAACTATCCAATGTTAGTCAAGTATCATTAGGTTATTCTGAAGTGAACTAAAGTCGTTATAACTAAACAATGTTACTCAAGTATCATTAGGTTATTCTGAAGTAAACTAGAATGGTTATAACTATCCAATGTTAGTCAAGTATCATTAGGTTATTCTGAAGTGAACTAAAGTGGTTATAACTATCCAATGTTAGTCAAGTATAATTAGGTTATTCTGAAGTGAACTAGAATGGTTATAACTATCCAATGTTAGTCAAGTATCATTAGGTTATTCTGAAGTAAACTAGAATGGTTATAACTATCCAATGTTACTCAAGTATCATTAGGTTATTCTGAAGTAAACTAAAGTGGTTATAACTATCCAATGTTAGTCAAGTATCATTAGGTTATTCTGAAGTAAACTAAAGTCGTTATAACTATCCAATGTTAGTCAAGTATCATTAGGTTATTCTGAAGTGAACTAAAGTCGTTATAACTAAACAATGTTACTCAAGTATCATTAGGTTATTCTGAAGTAAACTAGAATGGTTATAACTATCCAATGTTAGTCAAGTATCATTAGGTTATTCTGAAGTAAACTAAAGTGGTTATAACTATCCAATGTTACTCAAGTATCATTGTGTGATGAATTTATTTACCATACTCATAACGGATAAGTGTGCTAATACTTGTTTTCACTGCTGGGCAGCACTAGTCCAATTTGATTCAAATCTTTTGAATTTAGTTTTACTAATAATTAAGGTTTTCTTGCGTCTTGTTTATGGCTTGTAACTGTTTGTAGATTGCAACACAGCCCAAAATCGAGCTTTCACTAATAGTTTGCCTTTGTGTTTACCGACTTCCTGAAAGCCTCACATATTCTGATTTTGAATCTCATTTCCATCATTGAATAGATTAAGCTGCGTAATGTAGAATGCACTAATGTTCTAGCGTGTACACTAATCTAAGAGAAAATTGTATAGTATGCATTGTAGGCTAATCTGAAATACAACTAGATATTATTCCTTGTATAAAAATGTACAATGCAATTTCATATTTTGCTTTATAATAATTATTATAATCTAGTATACAGTTTGATAGCATAACTTGTATGTCATTGTTGAATGCAATTTGATATTGTACCTTAAATACTAATCTAGAATACAGTTTGATATTTTACTTTGCATGCTATATAAAATGTAATATAACATATCTTATATGGTAACTTACAATGCAATTCTATATTGTGCCTTTTATGCTAATCTGGAATGCATTTGATATTATACCTTATATGCTAGTATATAATGCACTATGATATTATAACTTGTATGCAAATCAACAATGCAATTTGAGATTACATCTATGGTAAGCTGGAATCAAATTTGATATCATAACGGGTGCGTCAATTCTTATGCAATTTGATATTGTACGTATTAATCTGAAGTGCAATTTGATATCATGCCTCGCATGCTAATCTAGATAGAATGCAAATTGATATCGCACACCTTGCGTGCTAATCTAGCATTTCAAATTGATATTATACACCTTGCATATACTCTTCTATAGCGTATACCATGACATTAACAGATAAGCCTTGCACTGTGCAGATGGGGTTATATATCTATGTACATGAACGTTATATACAGTAAAGCCTCTCTAATGTCGCAGTCACACTACGACGCCAAGGGGGTGACGACAGCCCGGCGACTGGGATTTTGTGAAATCCCGACGACATATGCAAATTCGGGCTAAGTTGGAGGACAATCGGACGACATCCGGATGACAGCCCGACGACATCGGGCGACAGACGGGATGACAGCGGGACGACAGTGTCTGTGTGTGTGTCTGTGTGTGTGTGACTCTGTGTCTCTGTGTGTGTCTCTATATGTGTGTCTGTGTCTCTGTGTGTGTCTCTGTGTGTGTCTGTGTGTGTGACTATGTGTCTCTGTGTGTCTCTATGTGTGTGTCTGTGTCTCTGTGTCTGTGTGTGTCTCTGTGTGTGTCTATGTGTGTGTGTCTATGTGTGTGTGTCTCTGTGTTTCTGTATGTGTGTCTCTGTGTGTGTATCTGTGTGTGTGTCTCTGTGTGTGGCTCTGTCTCTATGTGTCTCTATGTGTGTGTCTGTGTCTCTGTGTCTGTGTCTGTGTGTGTCTGTGTGTGTGTCTCTGTGTGTGTGTCTCTGTGTGTCTGCAACAGAGACACACAGACACAGAGACACACACACACAGAGTGAGTGTGAGTGTGAGTGTGGGTGTGGGTGTGGGTGTGGGTGTGGGGGACAATGGTCCGAGAGTGTGGGTGTGGATGTGGCTGTGAATGTGAGTGAGAGTGTGAGTGTGATAGTGAGTGTGAGTGTGAGTGTGATAGTGAGTGTGAGTGTGATAGTGAGTGTGATAGTGAGTGTGAGTGTGATAGTGATAGTGAGTGTGAGTGTGAGTGTGATAGTGAGTGTGAGTGTGATAGTGAGCGTGAGTGTGAGTGTGATAGTGAGTGTGAGTGTGATAGTGAGTGTGAGTGTGATAGTGATAGCGAGTGTGAGTGTGAGTGTGAGTGAGTGTGAGTGTGTGTGGTTTATCGCACACAGAGACACAGAGACGTGACACAGAGACAGAGACACATCTCTGTCTCTGTGTGTGCGATAAACCACACACACTCACTCACACTGACACTCACTATCACACTCACACTCACACTCACTATCACACTCACACTCACTATCACACTCACACTCACTATCACATTCACACTCTCACTCACTCTCACACACAGAAACACAGAGACACACACACACAGACACACACACAGAAACATAGAAACACACACACAGAGACACAGAGATACACACACAGACACACACACAGCAACAGAGACACAAAGACACAGAGACACAGACACACACACAGACACAGAGACACAACACAGAGACACACACACACAGACACACACACAGACACACACAGAGACACACACACACAGACACACAAACAGAAACATGGGACAGTGAAGAATGGGACAGTGCAAACATGTAGGTTTATGCGGCGGACCTGTTAGGAAGCAGTCTTCATGAGAAATAGGAAGAATGGGACGGTGCAAACATGTAGGTTTATGCGGCGGACCTGTTAGGAAGCAGTCTTCATAAGAAATATGAAGAATGGGACGGTGCAAACATGTAGGTTTATGCGGCGGACCTGTTAGGAAGCAGTCTTCATGAGAAATATGAAGAATGGGACGGTGCAAACATGTAGGTTTATGCGTGGACCTGTTAGGAAGCATAGGAAGAATGGGACGGAGAGAGAAGCGACGACAGCTTAACGACAAAGACGACACCTTAACGACAAAGACAACACCGTATCGACACTGTACCAACACCATAGCGACACCGTATCGACAGCTTCGCGTTGAAGTTTTTCAACACGTCCAAAAACCCGACGACAACCCGGCGACAGTGGAGAAAATGGGGGTCAAGTGGAGGTGTCACGGCGACAACCACGCGACAAACAGGCGGCAGCCTTGCGACACCCGATGACACTCGACGACAGACCGGAAGTCGCTGTCGCTGGGCTGTCGTCGGCGCTTGTCATCGTAGTGTGACTGCAACATAACCGACCACCTCCACAGATCGATCACTCCCCTATATCGATTGATTTATTTGGGTCCCAAACGATCGCCCATACAATATCATTGCAACAGTATAAAAACTCCCTAAACCAACCACCTTTCTAAATGGACCATTTAAAGTTGGTCCCATGATCGGTCGATTTCGAGAGGTTTTACTGTATAGACTGGATATGCGAACAACAATGCAGCACTCACAAACACAATATTAAGACACATTCACTGCAGTGCTACGCTTGATGGTCGGCCTTCTCAGCTGTAGTCACAGTCTACACACTCCTCCTTACCAGACAGCTACACCTGCTCTTCACCTTTTGTCTTTCGCAACATCCCAGAAGAGTGCGCATCATGTGTCTGATAAGTTGTAGCGATGATATTTTCAGTCTTTTCCCGATTGGCTTCATTAGTGCAGCTGAAGACCAGCCCAAAGAAAAGGATTTGCTTATTTCACAACAGATGTGTTGTTTTCTGTTAATTTGTTTATATTTGGATGTGTTGTATTCGACTCGTAAGGGGGGGGGGAAGGGTACCTCAAGACATGGTGATCCTGATATCGAGAAAAACCTGATTAAAATGTTGATGATCCAATCACCGTTCTACGCAACCGCTATTTTGATGATGTCATGAAATGGTAACCAATGGCGATATTTTGACCTCGGGAAAAACAGGTGTAAAAAATAAAAGATAATTTCTGGAAATTGCATACTATAATAAATATTAGAAAGTGCAATTGGTGCGCAATATGGATTTCTCCATGATTAAATAATAATATGATCTCATTGACTGAGTATCGCATCTTGTTTGTTGTGTTGGTTGGGGTTTTAAGTTTCTGGAAGGATGGGTACCAACGTGTGATAGTGCACACACATGGCACCTTGATAGTGCTGCCACACTGGAAGACAATGCTGCCAGCACCATGACCTGATATCTCCACTCAGTTGCATTATCCTGATACTGCTCAAACCAGTCCTTGCCCTATGCTAGTAATGCTGAGTGCCAGGCTAGCGACAAGTATCAATTTAGTAAGTCATCAGTTTGACTCGGCTGAGGTTAGAACCGTCAGCCACTCTCGCTGATTTGGCTCGTAATGTACGACGATGTACGCTGATGTGTTGGTCGAAAATCACATACGTTGGTGCATGTTGAGGCGATACATTGTAGTGTGACAGGCCCTTTAGTTCTTGGAACTGCCACTAGAGGGCGGATCGTTGATGGAAATATTGTCTATGTGTATGACCCTTTTTCCACAGAGTGGGCCGCATAATCAGCCACTATATATGTATTATATATATATATAGTATAGTTATACGAATCTTACCTGGGTAGAGATGATGGATAACTCTTCTTTTCCCGAGGTACAAGCCTCGGATAGCCATGGCTAGGGAGAAGGAAGCACATCCAGGTCCAGCAATCTTTACCTACTTATTCAGGATAAAAATGATCTTAAACTTCTATGGATACTTCAATGTTTTCGTATTGGCACAATGAAACGTAATAGTCGTGGTACAGTTGGGTGGGCGGGCCCTAGCCCACGACTATCTGAGGCTTGTACCTCTGGTAAACAACAGTTATCCATCATCTGTACCCAGGTAAGATTCGTATAACTATACTATTTTATCTTGGTACTAAGCCTCAGGCTACTCGTAGCCGAGGGAGACATTTACGTAACTTTATTTTTATCCTAAACCATTTCAATTCAGTATACATTAGTATCAAAAACCAATATGTCGTGACCATCTCACCTGTCATGTTAACCGGTGAGTAAGCGTGTTGCTAGGCCGCTTGACTTCTCTAGTCATTTGTTGTAATGTTTTGTAAACGATCTAGCTGTCTTCCAGCCTGCGTGCGCTAGGATCCTCTTACCGGATATCCCCAGCTGTCGTGCCTTTGAGACCATGGCTCCTCTTGTTGAATGGGAAGCATATCGTCCCGTATCGATGCATGTGGCCTTAAGCACTTTAATGGTCCATCTTGCGAGTGTGTCTCTCGAGATCGCCTTGTGTGGTTTTATAAAACTCACCAAAAGTTGCCTTGAACTTCTAATTCCTTTTGTCTTGGATATATAAGCCCATATGGCTAACACTACACAAAGTCGTCTCTCATCCGGGAAGCTATTCAAATGCACTGTGGACAGTGGGTCCCCTGTGCGGGTTGATTTCAATAATTGTTCTAAATCAAACGTCGCCTCTTTGCGATCAATCTCCAGGCCATCTATAAACAATGCTATGATGGTTTGTCCCCTATTTCCGGTGACTAGCAGTAATAGAACTGCTAACTTAAATCCTAGTTCCTTTATGCCTAAATGATAATTGCTAGGCCAGGACTTAAACAACTTAAAAACTATCGATGCATCCCAAAATTGATTATATTTTGGTTTGGGCAGACTTCTCTCGTAAACCGACCTCATGAACCAGTGTATCACCTGGTGTTTACCAACCGTCTGTCCATCTACTCTCGGGAGTACAATCGACAATGCACACCTAGCGGCGTTAATCACACCAAAACCTAAACGCTCATCCTCTAACATTTGCAAAAACCTAACTACTTGTGCTATAGTAGGCCTTAAGGACTTAACGTTCTTAATTAAACAATGCAGTCCCCACTTCTTCAAATAACTAGAATACAATTTTACTGTCCCTTTCCTACAAGCATGGGAAAGTAGCCTCTGTTGTGTAATTTTATCTAGGCCAAATTCCTCTAAATAATTCTTTAAAAAAGGAATGCCAGAAGGGGTGTTGTTGACACATCTCTGTGAGTCGTGAGCGGTCCCTGATGCCGTAGATTTCCGCATGCTCTTGGGAATCTGAGAGTGTCTCTCGCTCCCAATCCCACTGCTGCTAGCCATAGCTGTGTGTCCCATTCGGGCATGATCAGAATTGCGTGTGTCCGATCCATTCTGATCTTCCTGGCCACTCTGCTGATTATGCTGAATGGTGGGAAATTATAATAAAATTTATTATCCCACATCAATGAAAATGTATCCACTTGCCAAGCATTGGGCTCTGGATGCCACAAAACATACTTAGATAATTTAAAGTTCTTCCATGACGCAAACAAGTCTACTTGTAGCCGGCCCCATTTGTGACAAATTTGGTCAAAAATTGCGTCATTTAACGACCACTCCAAATGATCATGAAAATGTCGAATTTTTCTGTCTGCTAAGGTGTTCTGACTACCTGGGATATGGGCTACTGTTAGCCGTATATCATGCTTTTGGGCCCAATTCCAAATTACTTTTGAAATTCTGTTACAAGGTTTGGAATTAGTCCCTCCCATGTTACGAATGTATGCCATTGCGGTGGTATTATCCATCAAAATTCTGACATGAAACTTCGGTATGCGGACTAAACTGCATAAACCGAGATAAACAGCTCTAAGGTCGAGGACATTAATATGGTCTGAAATTTCTTCCTCCAACCATCGACCCCCAGTCGCTAGACTGTCTCGATGGGCCCCCTCATCCTTCTAATGACACATCTGTCGTAACAACAGTGTTGGGTTCACCCATCCTAATTGGATTCGGAGAGGAGTGAATGTGATCATACCACCACTGAATATCCGCTAGCCCTTCTTCAGAGATAGACATTTTTCTTTCAAAATTCCCTTTGGTATGGGCTAATGCTAAATTCTTATCTATCTCTAGCGATTTAATGTGAGCTTTCCCATATAGAATAGCGGGGGCATAGGCTATCATGATACCGATTAGAACGGCGACCTGCCTAATCTTTGGCCTTATTAATTGTAACAACTGGTTGGCCGTATCTATAAACTTGTCTAGTTTCTGTTTCGTTAGAGACACAGTCATATCGTCTGTGTTTAACAGAAACCCTAAACATTTTAATTCTTTCGTTGGTGTGAAAACCGACTTCAGTTTATGGATGTAAAATCCTAATCTGGTGAATGTTTCACAGAAATCGTCTACTGCATGCTGACAGGCTGCCTTTGATTGTGCAACAATGAATGAATCGTCAATATATGGAAACATAATATGTCCTTTCCGCACCAGCAGCAAAAAAATTAGTTTGAGCAATTTAGTAAACAAGCGAGGGGCACACGCTAAACCATTGGGGATACATGTAAACTCATAAAGTTGTTCATCCCAAACAAACCGGAGAGATTTCCTATCCGGTTTGTAAATCGGAATTGTGTAGTAGGCATCTCGAAGAACCACACTAGCTAGCCAGGCACCTTTTGTTACCAAATCTCTTGCTGTTTCGAGAGAAAACATTAAAAAATGTCTATACTCAACCATCTTATTCAGTCTTGTTAGATCTAAAATCATTCTGACATCCCCATTCGGTTTAGGCAGCGAAAATATGTTCGAAATAAATTCGCCCTTCTCATGGTTTACCTTTTCAATAATACCCCTCTCACAAAATTGGGAAACTTGTTTATTGAGTGCCTCTCTCTCGTCTATGTCAAAACGATAGGGAAAAGGAATTGATTCCTGTACCGGGAGTTGCGTAAAGGGAATACAAATTCCCTCCACAATATTTAAACTGTCAAATTATCAATTATTAAGTTCTATTCCTCCAAACAATTTGGAATATTGCCAGCATTAAATTTGCTTACAGGTTAGGTTGTAAGGTCGCCGGCTGGTGGTGTGAGGGGTGTGGACAAGCTAATGAGAAATCAATACAGGTAATGAAGGAAAGTAGGTGAAGAGTGAAAGTAGGAGAGTGAGATGCCCTGGTTTATTATCTTATATAGGTTTCTAGAATCCAAGATGGCAGTGGTCACATGGGTTGATCCACCAATCAGGGTTCAATCTGTTGTATCCAAGGCCTTGTCATGCTGGCTACATTGCCTTGTGGTGGCCAGTGATCCATAAATAACACCATGGGGGAAGGGGGTATGTGAGGTGACTCCTTCAAAGACTATCTAAGAAGTGACACTCCTCCTCTATACTATTTTACTATACAATTTCTATACCTAATGAGTAATAGTTTACCAACTCCACATATCCCTCATATGCCTTTGGATTTTATCTATCACCATTTACCATTATATAGACAAGTTCCAATTTATTATAGTAGTTTCACATATATCCTCATGCCATTAGATCGGAAAATTTTACAAGGTGTTTCTGTGGCCATGTGAGTTTGCGTTGCAACCTCTACTTGTTCCCTGGTCGAGGAAACGGCTTGCTTGGGGGGTACTCCCTCTTGAAGAGACGGTTCCCGTCGTTCCAGCCAAATGGCTGGTGCTGTCCCCGGCCTGTTGGCTGGAAGCCGTAGGTCAGGCTGGACCGTCCCCCTCTGCCGGTCCGATGGTTTCGAAATCCGTATGGGCCTTCCGGAAGCACGTGTTCCCGTCAGTGGACTTTTTCTTGGTCTCCATATGTTTCCCACACTTGGAGCCAGTTTCTACCTCCTTAAAGAGGTACTGGAGTTGTCCCCCAAAAATCTTGGTTTTGTCCAGTGGCTTCCCCATCACTGGTTTAGGCGGGAGGAAAAGAGTGTACCCCTTGCCGTTGTTATCGACGACCTTCTTTGGCCTGGCAACTTCCTTGCTGGCATCTGTACAGACCACTTTGTAAACGTTTTCAAAGCGTCTGTACAATAGGAAGTTGCTCGCTTCCATAAGTCCATAGTCCGCTGTCCATAGTCCTGGCCAAGGATGAGAACTTGTTCTCGGCTTGCATTCAATTGGCCACTGGCGCAATCGCAGTCATGGCTCCGAGGACCGCTTTATGAACGGTGTGAAGGATGCCCTCAAACTTCTTGCGGTCCTCACTGAGATGGACGTCCCAGTCCATCTCCTTTACTACAGAATTAGGGATCTCCTTGATTCCGGTAAGCTTTTCACCCAATTTGGTGATGACCTCTGCGGGCTTGAACGTAATAAAGTGTCCTTTAATTGTCTCCTGCATCATGGTGGTAGTCAGGACCTTTTTAGCCGTTCCACCTGGCACTTCTTTCATACTTTGCCCCTGATCTTTGCGTACACTCCGGTACGCTCACTGTCTGAGTCAGACTCTATTGATGATGAGTCCGATGAGGAATCGGAAGACGAATCTTTCTTCTTCTTTTTGGTCTTCCGCTTCTTACTTTTCTTCCTCTTTACTACCTTCTTTCTGGCCTGCGTGAACTCATCACCAGACGAGCTCACCGCCTTCTTTGCCTTCTTCTTCTTGGGAACCGGCTCCGGAGATGAGTCAATCCCCGGAAACTGATCGTCGGAGACATCCTCCCAATCTGATTCCTCCTCTGGAGGAGGCGGCCTCTTCCTGCCCCGAAATCTGGCCAGGCAAAACTCCTCAAGCTTTGTCTGCAGTAAACACGTCAAGCGCGCCTGCAAGTCGGCCGGGGCTGCAATTAGCACTTCTGGGCCACTATCCACCTCCGGTTCTGACAGGAGATGTACCCCACCCTCCGGTGACAGTGGTACTGTCAACACCGGCGACGAGTCGTAGTCCTCAGTTGGCTGAGCTGTAGCAGCCGGCTTACTCCGCTTCGTGGCCATCGGAATTCTGTAACAATCGAAAGAAAGTTACTATAAACCGACTCAAATTGACCAAATGTCACAACAGGTTACCAAAAAACCCTTCTGTGCATCTAGTGGTGTTGTATTTAAACTGTTCCAACACATGCGTGAGCAAGCTAATGTGTCATATCGTAGGTGAATGGTATCTAAACCAAAACCAAACGAGGGTTAGGGACCAGTGTATCGTTAGCCTCCCACACTCTCTGTCACGTACACTTCTCCCCCCTGTGGCTACTGCGCTAACAAGTTGGAGAAAATGCTATGAAACTCAGAGGTACGCCTAAAAAATTGGGGAATCCATAAAAGAAACCCAGCATTAAATCCCAACGAGAATCCATAAAAGAAACCGATGATAAATCCCAACGAGATGTGGCTCCAACCACATCGCTCTCCGTTCGGCAATGGGTGGCTTGTAGAACAAAGAAAAAACATGGTGCTTTGTTCTATCGATGGTTCATGAATCGTAAAACACCCATAAAAGAAACAAACCTACACGCTAAAGTTTCAAAAACTTTCTCAAAATGTGCAGTAAAGTATCATAACATAACTGCACCATTCTACAAATAAATACTTACAGTTATTTCGTCATCATAGCAACTCAACGAATGTCCTCCCATTGTGAGTTGATTATGCTAATTGCTGGACCCGGATGTGCTTCCTTCTCCCTCGGCCACGAGTAGCCTGAGGCTTAGTACCGAGGTAAAATATATATATATAGCGTTCTTCTAATGTCACCAGAGAGCAGGTTAGTGGTGGAACTCGTCTATAGGCTGACCTTATTTCAAAACCAGGTCAGGTGAGGAGGATGTGTGTCAGGACCTGGTGGTAGTGGTGGTGAAGTACAAGGGAAAGGGGAGGGAAAGACAAATATAAACCAGATCCCAGACACTAGTGCCGACATTGATTATCACGGCCCGGACCATTTGAATAATCCTGGTCATCAACATTTCAAATAGAACACCCCGAGGTGTACCTAAAAAGACCCGGGCCGTGTGCAAAATGATCCGACTCCAAAGACCCAGGTCTTGGCGGAGGGTATCAGGACCAATGATTGTAATTCCGACTGCGCATGCGCTGAAATAGCATCCAAAGCAAAATAAATGCACCCCGCCATTGAGTTTGCCGACACACGCAGTACACAACTAATGTAATGGATTATTGTTTAATCAAATCATCACAGTTTCTGTCATTTTCTGAGATAAATATATTAGGTTGATCATAATCTACCTTGATTTAGTTGGAAGTAACTTTGCTTTAAAATGAGTTGTCAAAACTCTGATCACATATAGGCTTCAGCAGTAACAGATTTGATTAAATTCACTTAGTGTACCCGTCTATGTGACACCAACTGTTTAATAAGTGCACCGGTACTAGTTGGATATAGAGGTTCAAATCTGAATAAGTATTTTGCTTTTGAAAATTTGATGCTTTTATTGGACTGTGCACATTTAAGAAGAATTCTGGAACTCCCCCCCCCCCTCCCGATCTCCCATTTTAGGCGACGTCCCGAAATGTCAGTTATTTATGCCGTCCCACAATTGTAGACATGACGATCGGTGCATTCATTCCATCTGGATTTGAATTGAAGTTCATTTTACCATTAAATACGTCACAGTCAATGTATAATATTAATCGCTGTATAAGAATGATACGAGTTTAATGACCCATAATTCCATACTCGCTCCTCAGTTCCACCTACCAGTAATCAGGTGATGGAGCCTGGGGCTAGTCATCTACTGCTCCAACCTACTCAACCTCAGCTCTGACAGTGGCACCATGTCCCACTGCTCGCTATCTGCTCCTAACCTCATTCACTGTACCGCTGAAATTTTCTTGTGCAAAGTTATTTATTCTGCCCATATATATGAGAAGGGGTGGGATATGGGGAGAGCAGGAGAGACGGGGAGAGAAACAGACAAAGCAACAAGCTGGAGAAAGAGAGGGGAGGCGAAAGGAGTGGGAAAGAGATAGGGTGAGAGGGAGAGAGGCTGAGACAGAGGGGAAGAGGAGAGGGAGAAATGGGATAGAGGAAGATGAGAGAGGATAGAAGGAGAGAGGGAGAGGGGCAGAGAGAGAGGGAGAGACGGAGGGAAGGAGAGAGGGAAGGAAGGAGAGAGGCAGGGATGGGGAGAGAGGCAGGGAGGCGGGAGAGGAGAGAAGGAGAGAGGGGAAGAGGGTGAGAGAATGAGAGAGGTGGAGAGGGGCAGAGGAGGAGAGAGCTGAAGAGGGGCATAGGAGGAGAACGAGGAAGTAGGGGAAAGGAGAGAGGGCAAGAGGGAGATAGGGGAGATGAGGAGAGAGGGGGAGAGGGAGCGAGAAAGAGAGAGAAGAGAGAGAAGCGAGAGAAGAGAGAGAAGAGAGAGAGGAGAGAGAAGAGAGAAGAGCGAGAAGAGCGAGAAGAGAGAGAAGAGAGAGAAAAGAGAGAAGAGAGAGAAGAGAGAGAAGAGAGAAGAGAGAGAAGAGTGAAGAGACAAGAGAGAAGAGAGAAGAGAGAGAAGAGAGAGAGAGAAAAGAGAGATACTAGAGAGAAGAGAGAGATGATAGAGAAGAGAGAGAAGAGAGATACTAGAGAGAAGAGAGAGAAGAGAGCAGAGAAAGAAGAGAGAGGAGAGGAGAGAGGACAGAGAGGAGAGAGGAGACAGAGGAGAGAGAGGAGAGAGAGGAGAGAGAGGCGAGAAGAGAGAGAAGAGAGAGAAGAGAGAGGGCGCTTTGCAACTACTGCCTCCATTTAATATCATACATTCATAACGGATTTATTGCTCCAAAAAAACAACCCACCAAAGAAAAAAGCCAACCTACTTCTGCGTTTGGTTGTGAGCACGGCGTAGTGCAGGAAGCAGCTCTAGGTTGACGGATGTGTGCGTCAGCAGATGATGCTGATGTCACCTGACGTCACGTGATCCATTCACATTACGCACCGCCTGATTCATGACATGATGTCAGAAGCAAGTCTCTTTTATAAGAACGTGAATGACGCCTTGGTAGACAGGGCAGGATGACTTGTCTAGGGCAGCGTTAGGGCAGGGTTAGCCATGTGAGAGGCGTGCTAGGTATGTTAGAGGAATGTTACGGGTATGTTTGCGGTATGCTAGTTGTATGGTAGATCTGCGCTAGGGCAGGGTTAGCCATGTGAGAGGCGTGCTAGGTATGTTAGAGGAATGTTACGGGTATGTTTGCGGTATGCTAGGTGTATGGTAGAGCTGGCCTAGGGCAGGGTTAGCCATGTTAGAGGTGTGCTAGGTATGGTAGAGGAATGTTACGGGTATGTTTGTGGTATGCTAGGGGTATGCTACATCTGCATTAGAGAAGGGTGAGCCATGTGAGAGGTGTGCTAGGTATGTTAGAGGAATGTTAGGGGTATGTTTGCAGTATGCTAGGTGAATGGTACAGCTGTGTTAGCGAAGGGTGAGCCATGTTAGAGTTGTGCTAGGTATGTTAGAGGAATGTTACGGGTATGTTTGCAGTATGTTAGGTGTATGGTAGAGCTGCGCTAGGGCAGGGTTAGCCATGTGAGAGGTGTGCTAGGTATGTTAGAGGAATGTTAGGGGTATGTTTGCGGTATGTTAGGTGTATGGTAGAGCTGTGCTAGGGCAGGGTTAGCCATGTGAGATGTGTGCTAGGTATGTTAGAGGAATGTTACGGGTATGTTTGCGGTATGCTAGGTGTATGGTAGAGCTGTGCTGGGGCAGGGTTAGCCATGTGAGAGGTGTGCTGGGTAATTTAGAGGAATGTTACGGGTATGGTTGCGGTATGTTAGGTGTATGGAAGAGCTGTGCTAGGGCAGGGTTAGCCATGTGAGAGGTGTGCTAGGTATGTTAGAGGAATGTTACGGGTATGTTTGTGGTATGTTAGGGATATGTTACAGTTGCGTTAGAGAAGGGTGAGCCATGTTAGAGGTGTGCTAGGTATGTATGGGGAATGTTAGGGGTATGTTTGCGGTATGCTAGGTGTATGTTACATCTACATTAGGGCAGGGTTAGCCATGTTAGAGGTGTGCTAGGTATGCTAGACGAATGTTAGGGGTATGTTTGCGGTATGATAGGGGTATGTTACAGCTGCGTTAGAGAAGGGTGAGCCATGTTAGAGGTGTGCTAGGTATGTATGGGGAATGTTAGGGGTATGTTTGCAGTATGCTCGGTGTATGCTACAGCTACATTAGGGCAGGGTTAGCCATGTTAGAGGTGTGCTAGGTATGTATTGGGAATGTTAGGGGTATGTGTTGCAGTATGTTAGCAGTATGTCAGAGTTGCATTAGAAAAGGGTGAGCCATGTTACAGGCGTGCTAGGCATGTATGGGGAATGTTAGGGGTATGTTTGTGGTATGTTAGCAGTATGTTAGAGTTGCGTTAGAGAAGGGTGAGCCATGTTACAGGCTTGCTAGGCATGTATGGGGAATGTTAGGGGTATGTTTGCGGTATGTTAGGGGTATGTTAGAAATATGTTAGAACTGCATCAGGGCAGGGTTAGCCATGTTAGAGGCGTGCTAGGTATGCATGGGGAATGTTAGGGGTATGCTAGGTGTATGGTAGAGCTGTGTTAGGGCAGGGCTAGCCGTGTTAGACGCATACTAGGTATGTTAGGGGAATGCTAGGGGTATGTTCGGGGTATGATAAGGGTATGCTAGGGCTATGTTAGGGGTGTGATAAAGGTATCTTAGGGGTATGCTAAGAGTATGTTAAGGGTGTGTTAGGGGTATGTTAAGGGTATGTTAGTGGTATGTTAGGGGTGTGATAAAGGTATGTTAGGGGTATGTTAAAGGGATGTTAGGGGTGGGCTAGGTGTGTGTTAGGGGTATGTTAGTAGTGTGTTTGGGCTACATTAGGACTGGGTTACCCGTGTGCTAGAGGGGTGCTAAGTACGTTTGGGGTATGTCAGGGGTATGCTAGATGTATGTTAGGAGAATATTAGGGCTGCATTAGGGCAGGGTTACGTGTGTATTAGAGGCACACTAAGTATGTTATGGGTATATCAGGGGTATGTCAGGGGTATGTTTACCTTAGGCTAGAGGTGTGGTAAAGGTATGTTGGGGGTATGCTTAGCGTATGTTAGAGGTATGTCAAGGGTATGTTAAGGGCGTGTTAAAGGTAAGTTATGTGTATGCTAAATGTGTGTTAGGGGTATGCAAAGGGTGTATTAGGAGTATGGTAGAGGTATATATGGGGAAATTAGGGGTATATTAGGGGTATGTTAATGGTATGTCAGGAGTATGTTAAAAGTATGTTTGTGGTATCTTTGGGGTATACTAGGTCTATGTTAAGGTATGTTATGGTATGTCAAAGGTATGTTCAGTTATGTTGGAGGGGTGTTAAAGGTATGTTATGGGTATGCTAAGGGTGTGTTACATGTATGTTATGGGTATACTAAGTGTATGTTGGAGGGGTGCTAAAGGTATGTTATGGGTATGCTAAGGGTCTCTTAAAGGTATGCTATGGGTATACTAAGGATATGTTGGAGGGGTGCTAAAGGTATGTTAGGGGTATGCTAAGGGTGTGTTAAATGTATGTTATGGGTATACTAAGTGTATGTTGGAGGGGTGCTAAAGGTATGTTATGGGTATGCTAAGGGTGTCTTAAAGGTATGCTATGGGTATACTAAGGATATGTTGGAGGGGTGCTAAAAGTATGTTAGGGGTATGCTAAGGGTGTGTTAAATGTATGTTATGGGTATACTAAGGATATGTTGGAGGGGTGCTAAAGGTATGTTATGGGTATGCTAAGGGTGTCTTAAAGGTATGCTATGGGTATCCTAAGGATATGTTGGAGGGGTGTTAAAGGTATGTTAGGGGTATTCTAAGGGTGTGTTAAATGTATGTTATGGGTATACTAAGTGTATGTTGGAGGGGTGCTAAAGGTATGTTATGGGTATGCTAAGGATGTCTTAAAGGTATGCTATGGGTATACTAAGGATATGTTGGAGGGGTGCTAAAGGTATGTTAGGGGTATGCTAAGGGTGTGTTAAAGGTATGCTATGGGTATACTAAGGATATGTTGGAGGGGTGCTAAAGGTATGTTAGGGGTATGCTGAGGGTGTCTTAAAGGTATGCTATGGGTATACTAAGGATATCTTGGAGGGGTGCTAAAGGTATGTTATGGGTATGCTAAGGGTGTGTTAAAGGTATGCTATGGGTATACTAAGTGTATGTTGGAGGGGTGCTAAAGGTATGTTAGGGGTATGCTAAGGGTGCTAATGTTAGGGATGCGTTTGGCTTATATTAGGGGGTATTTCAGAACTTAAAGAACTTAACGAAGCAATAATAGTCATATATTCAGGGTAACTGAGTTTTTACATATATACACCTCATTCGGCCATCCCGAATAGTTTCTATAGAGAATTATTACTGTGTTTGTTAATCGGTATTCTGATTCTACACAGTTGTTAGCTGTTCTGGTTTCTTTGTGCTTTACTGTCTGAAAAAATTTAGATTTTGTTTCTTGCTCACTTCCTTTTCTTCTCTCTCTCTCAGAATTTGTGCATTTTCAGATTTTCATTCACCCACTCTACTTGAGGCCGGTAGCTGCTGACTTGGTGAGATGGAGGGAGAATCAGGCGAAGGGTGAACATTCCTTATGTTAGTGGGACAGAGCCATGTGTTTGAGTTGCGGATTTAAATATAGCAAGAAAAGCGAAGCAGTGGAACAGTAATATCGGCACAGGTAGTCATGCCTTTTCTATATATATATTATATATATTACATATATTATACATATTTTATAGTGACAAGAGCAGATGGTAGACATGTAGAGCTGACTCACTCACTACGGAATCAAGGAGTGACTAGAGAAGAGGGTAGACACGTAGAGCTGACTCACTCACAACAGAATGAGGGAGTGACAAGAGTGGAGGAGTAGACAGGTAGAGCTGACTCACTCACAACAGAATGAGGGAGTGACAAGTGTGGATGGTAGACAGGTAGAGCTGACTCACTCACTACGGAATCAAGGAGTGACTAGAGAAGAGGGTAGACACGTAGAGCTGACTCACTCACTAAGGAATGAGGGAGTGACAAGAGTGGAGGAGTAGACAGGTAGAGCTGACTCACTCACAACAGAATGAGGGAGTGACAAGTGTGGAGGGTAGAGAGGTAGAGTTGACTCACTCACTAAGGAATGAGGGAGTGACAAGTGTGCAGGGTAGACAGGTACAGCTGACTCACTCACTAAGGAATGAGGGAGGGACAAGAGTGGAGGAGTAGACAGGTAGAGCTGACTCACTCACAACAGAATGAGGGAGTGACAAGTGTGGAGGGTAGACAGGTAGAGCTGACTCACTCACAACAGAATGAGGGAGTGACAAGTGTGGAGGGTAGACAGGTAGAGCTGACTCACTCACAACAGAATGAGGGAGTGACAAGTGTGGATGGTAGACAGGTAGAGCTGACTCACTCACTACGGAATCAAGGAGTGACTAGAGAAGAGGGTAGACACGTAGAGCTGACTCACTCACTAAGGAATGAGGGAGTGACAAGAGTGGAGGAGTAGACAGGTAGAGCTGACTCACTCACAACAGAATGAGGGAGTGACAAGTGTGGAGGGTAGAGAGGTAGAGTTGACTCACTCACTAAGGAATGAGGGAGTGACAAGTGTGCAGGGTAGACAGGTACAGCTGACTCACTCACTAAGGAATGAGGGAGGGACAAGAGTGGAGGAGTAGACAGGTAGAGCTGACTCACTCACAACAGAATGAGGGAGTGACAAGTGTGGAGGGTAGACAGGTAGAGCTGACTCACTCACAACAGAATGAGGGAGTGACAAGTGTGGAGGGTAGACAGGTAGAGCTGACTCACTCACAACAGAATGAGGGAGTGACAAGTGTGGATGGTAGACAGGTAGAGCTGACTCACTCACTACGGAATCAAGGAGTGACTAGAGAAGAGGGTAGACACGTAGAGCTGACTCACTCACTAAGGAATGAGGGAGTGACAAGAGTGGAGGAGTAGACAGGTAGAGCTGACTCACTCACAACAGAATGAGGGGAGTGACAAGTGTGGAGGGTAGAGAGGTAGAGTTGACTCACTCACTAAGGAATGAGGGAGTGACAAGTGTGCAGGGTAGACAGGTACAGCTGACTCACTCACTAAGGAATGAGGGAGGGACAAGAGTGGAGGAGTAGACAGGTAGAGCTGACTCACTCACAACAGAATGAGGGAGTGACAAGTGTGGAGGGTAGACAGGTAGAGCTGACTCACTCACAACAGAATGAGGGAGTGACAAGTGTGGAGGGTAGACAGGTAGAGCTGACTCACTCACAACAGAATGAGGGAGTGACAAGTGTGGAAGGTAGACAGGTAGAGCTGACTCACTCACTACAGAATGAGGGAGTGACAAGTGTGGATGGTAGACAGGTAGAGCTGACTCACTCACTACGGAATGAGGGAGTGACAAGAGCAGAGGGTAGACAGGTAGAGCTGACTCACTCACTACAGAATGAGGGAGTGACAAGTGTGGATGGTAGACAGGTAGAGCTGACTCACAACAGAATGAGGGAGTGACAAGAGCAGAGGGTAGACAGGTAGAGCTGACTCACTCACAACAGAATGAGGGAGTGACAAGTGTGGATGGTAGACAGGTAGAGCTGACTCACTCACTACGGAATCAGGGAGTGACTAGAGAAGAGGGTAGACATGTGCAGCTGACTCACTCACTAAGGAATGAGGGAGTGAGAAGAGTGGAGGAGTAGACAGGTCGAGCTGACTCAGTCACAACAGAATGAGGGAGTGACAAGTGTGGAGGGTAGACAGGTAGAGCTGACTCACTCACTACGGAATCAGGGAGTGACTGGAGAAGATGGTAGACAGGTAGAGCTGACTCACTCAATACAGAATGAGGGAGTGACAAGTGTGGAGTGTAGACAGGAAGAGCTGACTCACTCATTAAGGAATGAGGGAGGGACAAGAGTGGTGGGATAGACAGGTAGAGCTGACTCACATACTAAGGAATGAGGGAGTGACAAGAGAAGAGGGTAGACACATAGAGCTGACTCACTCACTAAGGAATGAGGGAGTGACAAGAGCAGAGGGTAGACATGTAGAGCTGACTCACTCACTAAGGAATGAGGCAGTGACAAGAGTGGAGGGATATACAGGTAGAGCTGACTCACTCACTAAGGAATGAGGGAGTGACAAGTGTGGAAGGTAGACATATAGAGCTGACTCACATACTAAGGAATATGGGAATGACATGAGAAGAGGGTAGACACATAGAGCTGACTCACTCACTAAGCAATGAGGGAGTGACAAGAGCAGAGGGTAGACACATAGAGCTGACTCACTCACTACGGAATCAGGACATGACTAGAGAGGAAGGTAGACACATAGAGCTGACTCACTCACTAAGGAATGAGGGAGTGACAAGAGCAGAGGGTAGACACACAGAGCTGACTCACTCACTCAGGAATGAGGGATTGACAAGAGAAGAGGGTAGACACATAGAGCTGACTCACTCACTAAGGAATGAGGGAGTGACACGAGCAGAGGGTAGACAGGTAGAGCTGACTCACTCACGACTGAATGAGGGAGTGACAAAAGTGGAGGGTAGACACGTAGAGCTGACTCACTCACTAAGGAACGAGGGAGTGACAAGAGCAGAGGGTAGACACGTAGAGCTGACTCACTCACTACAGAATGAGGGAGTGACAAGAGCAGAGGGTAGACACATAGAGCTGACTCACTCACTACAGAATGAGGGAGTGACAAGAGCAGAGGGTAGACACGTAGAGCTGACTCACTCACTAAGGAATGAGGGAGTGACACGAGCAGAGGGTAGACAGGTAGAGCTGACTCACTCACGACAGAATGAGGGAGTGACAAAAGTGGAGGGTAGACACGTAGAGCTGACTCACTCACTAAGGAACGAGGGAGTGACAAGAGCAGAGGGTAGACACGTAGAGCTGACTCACTCACTAAGGAATGAGGGAGTGACACAAGCAGAGGGTAGACAGGTAGAGCTGACTCACTCACGACAGAATGAGGGAGTGACAAAAGTGGAGGGTAGACACGTAGAGCTGACTCACTCACTTAGGAACGAGGGAGTGACAAGAGCAGAGGGTAGACACGTAGAGCTGACTCACTCACTACAGAATGAGGGAGTGACACGAGCAGAGGGTAGACACGTAGAGCTGACTCACTCACTAAGGAATGAGGGAGTGACAAGAGCAGAGGGTAGACACATAGAGCTGACTCACTCACTACGGAATGAGGGATTGACAAGAGCAGAGGATAGACACATAGAGCAGACTCACTCACTCGGCCTGTCGCTTGTACTTGAACTGTCTGCAGGTGAAGAGGTGCAGGGTGCCGTACAGTCGGCAGTAGCAGCCGGCCAGCACGGACAGTGCGATCAGCAGCGCGCCAGCCAGCGTACCCGCCATGATCGACAGGTTCTGCAGGTGTGAGTGGTGGCTCGCCAGCCGGTAGGGGGAGCCACCGGGCGGCTTCGGTAGCAGCGCCGGAACTGTGGGTGGTGGCGGGGATGGTGAAGTTGGGGTGGGGGAGGCAACCAAGGAGGGGAGGGGGAAGTGGGGGGCGGGGGGAGGCGGGGTGGGGGGGGGGGGCAAAGGGAGGTCGGGAACAGGAGGTGGGGAGCGGGGTGAGGCAAGACAGAAGAGAGGGTGAGGCGGTGCGAGGTAGGGTGGGAGAGGTTGGGTGGGATTGGGTGGGGTTGGATGGGGTGGGGTGAAGCGGGAGTGAGGTTGGATTGGGGAAGGCAGGGTTGGATGGGGGAGGCGGGTAAGCGAAGTGGGGCGGGGAGTGGGGCGGGGAGTGGAGCGAGGAGTGGGGAATGTGGGGCGAGGGACGTGACGGGGAGTGGGGCGGGGAAGGGGCGGGGGAAGGGCGGGGCAGGAAGATCAAACAAAGAGCATCGTGTTAGTTATATTACACACATCCAGTCACGTGATTTCAACATATATTCATGGGTTATTTATTGTGCGAAAAACATCGGCATAGTTTGATGAAGTCATTTAATAAAAAAACCAAAACACTTATCCAACCTACATTTGATCCGATGTATCTAACTTAGATACCGCTGCGCTCAATAAACATTTATTGCAGTTTGCTGCTCCTGTGCCATTCTGCTATGCGAAACAACAACTAGTAAACAAAGCACATGTCAACCATTTTGCTGTGGGCACCCAAATTAATGTAATATATTTACACTTCAAATATTTCCAAAGTTAACCCCTTAAAATAAAAGTTACTTCAAAGTAAACTAATGTAGATTACACAATCAACTAAAGTAGGTCACGCCGAGAAATATAATATATTTACCTAAAATATGGGTCAGAAACTCAAAACCATCGGATCATACAACTTTAATGCAGTCTACATGTGTGTTAGAAATCAAAGCTGTAAAGAAAGCCACTTATGTATTCATCAACTGCGGGTTTGCTATGTTTCAGAACATATAACGTACATGAGCCGCAGCGTGCAAAGGTCCCCCATCTTCCAATTATATATCTATATATATATATATATATATATATATATATATATATATATATATATACAGTCTACTCGGTCAATAACGGACTCTGTCAATAATTAATCTCTGTCAATAACGGCAAAAAGTGATGGTCCCATCATGGCACCCCTTTAATTTAATAGCTTTAGTTTGTTGCAGGGAATCACGATTCACGCGATCATGTTTTGAGTGCCATTCCCAGGGTTGAAAATCACCTCTGTAGTTTTCAGGTGGAAGTTATATTGGAAGCTACTAAGTTGTAAAGCATGTTATCAGAAAGAGCTGGTTGCAATTTTGGGAAAATCTGATGAATACTTTTCAAAGTACAGCCGAAAGTGTAGATCCTACCCCTTAAATGGTATGCAAAATTCAAATTTATGTCAATTTCCTCAACAATTATCATGATTATTCTGAGACTATGAGAATGTTGGTCTATTTGTGGTAACTCCCTTTTACTACATGATGTTGTGGATAGCTGGGTGAAATTTCAAGGATATTGGTCGTGTATTTCTTTAAATACAAGCATTTATGTAACTCATACCTCTTAAGTTCTCATATGGACAAGTGGCATTTGTGTTTTTTGCCATTTTGAATGGCCAATATCTCGGAAAATAATTATATCATTACTCTGGAAAAGAATACACTTGATATATCCATATAGATGACACATATTCCTGAAAGACAAGTTCATGTGGCCATTAGATTTAGAATTATTGATGTCTGAAATGTGGGTTTCATGCAAAATGCCAAAATAGCTGATTTTTGCATCATTTTTGTCCATATTAAAAAGCCTAAAACTTTTTAACTAATCATCCGATTTTAATGAACTTTGTGTATTTTTACTTCTCCTGGTGAGAGCTATGGAACTATATCAAAATATGTTACTTTTTATTGAGTTGAAAAAATGACTTGGGATACCTACTAATAGCATTGCCTCTGTGTCTAACGGACAATGGTCTTATGTGGACAACAAGCCTTTTTTTCACATATTTGATCAATATTATCTGTCAATAACGACATGCCATATAGCTATAATATAGTAGAAATAACTAATGGTACAAATGACCAATTGTACAAATTAGAAATGGTAGAAATGACAAATTGTAGAAATGACAAATTGTACAACTGATGAATTGTAGAAACCACTAATTGTACAAATGACAAATTGTAGAAATGACTTTGCAAGGACCGTCCTAGTCAGTCAAGTGTAAAAGAATAACATTGGTTTCAACCCATTCCATCAGTCAGTCTCTCTGCCTATAATGGATCTCTCTCTATAACGGCATCTTACTCCAGTCTCATGGGTGTCCATTATAGAGTAGACTGAATATGTATATTATATACATAATCTATATTTTACTTGTGGTGATCAGACAGGATGGCCGAATGAGTTGACCATCTGTCTCCCGTGTTTGGTAGATCGAGGGATAGCTTCGCACCCTGGTCGAGTCAAAGCAATGAGTTAACATTTATACTTCTCACTTCCTAGCCAGGCACTCAGCATTATTAGGATAGGGCAAGGACTGGTTGGCTCAGTCTAAGGATAATGTGATTGAGTGGGATATCAATCAGGTCATGATGCTGGCAGCCTGGTCTCCCAATGGAGTAGCACTATTAAGTCACCATGAATGTGCATTGTCACAAGTCGGTACCCGTCCTGATATGACCTTAGATGTTGCCAGGATAGAAAACTCCAACAACCAATCAACTTTTACTTGATCATACTTATTTTCTCTCTCAGGGGCCAAATGTATGAACAACTTTTTATCGGCTCCGGTGTTAAGGGCGGCCAGCGTGTTAGCTAACGTCGGTGTTGGGATATGTGTCACGTGAAATGTATGTGTCCAAAGCGCGGCTTGGTTAGCGAACCGATGCATTATTTATAGATTTGGGGAACCCCTCTGACACTGTTGCCGGCGAGCTGAGGCGGCGATGGTGGCGGCGGCGGCATTAATATCGCTTCGATTTTTTGTTTAATTTGACCAAAATAATGTTATTTGTGAGAATAGTTTACTCCTTTGCTTTGCCGTAGACGCCGTTTTTATATGAATAACGCCACTGATTCGACAATATCTGAATAGATTTGGGCCTAATGGGTACCTAACACCACCGGGCACCAGCACACTTGTTATTGCTGAGCCTGTTCCCGGTGAGCACCGCTATTTCACAATATCGCCGCCGCTGGATCGGCGGCGGCGTTAATATCGGTTCACTGAAATATACAAAACGCCCACCGACCCTGCCCCAAAACCAAAACCAACACAGAAAGATGCAAACAAAAAGCTCAGCATTGTCGTGCACGGTATCCCTGAAAAAGAGGATGAAAACATGGAGAAAACAATCACAGACATGCTGAGCGAAGCGGACTGCGACTTTGGATGGACGGTAGTGACTAAAGTGTACCGTCTAGGGAAGAAACAAAAACAAAAAGACAAAACACTGAAAAAAAGTGAGGCAGACATGGAGCAGACAGAAGGCAAAAGCCCAAACCAGAAGCCTGAAGAGGCATCCCCACAGAGCAATGAAAAAAACCTAGATAGGCCAAGGAGCATCAGACTCCAACTAGAAAAAGAATCGCAGAGAAAAGAACTCTTCCAAAAAAAGAAAACTCTACAAACCAAAAAAGACTATAACAAAGTATCAATCAGGCCAATCAGGACAGAAGCAGAAATGCTGAGTGTAAAGGCAGTACAACAAATGTACACACTGGCCGTTGAAAGCAAAAGCAAAAATGAAAAAATAGAAACGGTCAAGATGAGAGGGTGCAATATCGAGATAAACGGGAAGATGTACTCGCCCAACGAGTTCAAAAAAATAGAAATAGAAGAAATCACCCCGGAAAAAGCAGCAACCAGGGTACATGCCTGGGGAGTATCCTTCCAAGGGCACAACTCCCCCTTCAGCAACCTATACGCATGCAAGATCACAGGCAAAGACGGAAAGAATTACACATCAGCCAAACAATACTGCTGTTCTATCATGGCCAAATTTCATGACAAACATGACCTAATGAGGCTGATAGACAATGCACAAAATCCATACACGATAAAGGCAATGGCCAAGAAAATATGGAGATCGCCAGAATGGTGCAAAACCAACGAAAAAGTCCTGGAAGACATTGTATGTGCGAAATTCACTCAAAATGAGAAATTAAAGAAAAAATTAATCAATGCTCCAGGCAATGCATTCAGAGAGTGCACAAAGTGCCCATACTGGGGCTCAGGTAGGTTCCTGGACAGCGCCAGTGAAGGGGAAACAGTCAAACAGGGATACAAGAATAGAATGGGAGAAATCCTACAAAAAGTCAAGGTAAGCCTCACAAACGCTAAAGAATAGAAACCAAAATTAATAAGCAAAATAAAGTAAATATAAAATAGAGACAGTAAACCCAAGCAAGCAAAACAGCAAAATAACTTATTAATTATGTATGAAACTATATATAACAAAACAGGGCATATGTACTGTATGCACCAGCCCATACGCCCATAAAACAATCTAAACAAAGTTAAAAAACTCGCGAAATCTAACAAACGCCAAACCTAAAGGTAAAGAAAGATGGTAGATGAAATTGAATGCAGGCTGGGAAGGGGCACGCACTTTGCCCACCTAAACTGCCAGAGTGCATCCAATAAAATAGACACAATAAAAATGCACCTAAAAAATGAAAATCTTGATGTTTTAACACTGTCAGAAACATGGTTCACTGAGAGACATCAGGACAACACCCTCAACATAGAAGGATATAGGCTTAAGTTGTACGTAATGACAGACAGCAAATTAACATAGCAAACCTAACAAAAAAAGGTGGAGGGGTTGCAATCTACTGCAAAACCTCAAAAAATCTAGACACTGAGGCCCTAAAAATAGCAAACAACTCAAATGAACACCTGGAGCTACTATGGTGCCTAATAAAAAATGAGAAGCAGGCTAACATAGCCATAGCAAGCCTCTACAGGCCACCATCCGGGGATATTGAAACATTCCTTCAAACTCTAGAGAAAAGTATAAATACAGTGAGAAAACTAACAAATGCAGAAATCTTTGTGCTAGGGGACTTCAACATAAACTACAGTAGCAACGACAAAAATAAACTAATGCTACAAACCACTATCAAAATCCTAGGGCTACAGCAACTTATTACAGACAGCACAAGACTAGGAAACAATAGCTCAACAATTGACCTAATACTAACCAACTCAAACCATGCCACAAAATGGGGCACTAGAAGCTGGGGTATAAGTTTCCATGAGCTAATATATGTAACGAGGAAAAAACTCAAAAGCACAAGCTAATATAAATATAAGATGGGCACATCCCTAAAAAACTACTCAAAAGAAACACTACAAAACCACCTATATGAAAATATAGACCTCACAACAGACAGAGATGACTCTGATATCTACTGGAATAACATTGTCACAGAAATAAAACAATCGTTAGATGAGATGTGTCCCATAAAGAAACTAAAAATACAGAGAAACCAAGACCCGTGGGTAGACAGGGAACTGTTAACGCATATTGCAACAAAACAAAGGCTAGGTCACAAAGTGAAACGTACTAAAGACCCAGAGGATAAAAGGGCCTATAATTTGGGCTAGCTGCATATATTGTAAATAACTGTATTGTCACATGGCTGGAAGACCAGTGCCACGGCACTGACAAAAGACTTTATTCAATGAATAAACTATATTTACAACAACAACAACAAAAAAATACTGCCAGAAACAACTCCCTCAAAGCAGTAAGGGCAGCAAAAAAGAAATATATAATAAAACAAGACAAGGACTGGGGAAGCAACGCAAATAAGTTCTGGAAAAATGTAAGCTTACTATTCCCTAAAAATAAGATAGAAGAACGGATAAGCTTCCAGGATAAGGATGGAAATACGCACACAGATAGTGATGCAGCAAACAAACTAAATACACACTTTGCCATGGTAGGACAAAGGTTATCAAAGAAATTCACAAGAATCTGGGAAAACAAGTCAGAAAATATCCAGGATGAAATCCCCACCTGCAAAACTGACCTAAAAGAACTAACACAGCTAATAAATGACATAGATGAAAACAAACCAAGTGGAATAGATGGAATCCCCACAAAAATACTAAAAGAGGCACTCCAAGCCATCCCAGATACCATGGTCGACCTGTTCAACATATCATTTGAGCAGGGACACGTCATCACAGCATGGAAGATGGCAACCATCACCCCCATATACAAAAGTGGTGACAAACAAAACATGGGGAACTACAGACCAATATCAATCTTGCAAACACCAGGCAAGCTAATTGAAAAAATATTCCACAGGCACATAAATGCGCACCTGGAAAAATCCAATATACTAAACAAGAGGCAAGGAGGTTTCAGAAAACTCCACTCCACATCAAAAACAATAGCAAACCAAACAAGTGATGTGCTGGCATCATTGAACCAAAAGAAATTAGTTGGAGCAGCGTTCATCGACTTCAGCAAAGCCTTTGACACTGTAGACCACAGCATATTAATAAGAAAATTAAACAACATGGGCATTAAATCCAAATCAATAAACTGGATAAAATGCTACCTAAACAACAGGCAGCAAACAACTAAAGTAAATGGTACACTCTCAGACCAACAAACTATCACCTGTGGTGTACCCCAAGGATCAGTCCTGGGACCACTACTATTTATACTATACATAAATGACCTAGACAAATGGCTGGAGACAGAATGTCTCCAGCTATATGCAGATGACACTGTCATATATGCAGAAGGAAGCACAGTAGAGGAGGTAGCAACCAAACTGAACAACCTCCTGCTAAAACTGGACAGCTGGTGTGAATCCAATAATATAACCATCAATGCAAATAAATCTAAAACAGTACTCTTCTCACATACAGCAATCACAGGAAGAAACCTACAATGCACACTAGGAAACCAAACACTGGAAAGTGTAAATCACTACAAATACCTAGGCCTAGAACTGGATAGCCAGCTAAACTACAATCTGTGTTTAACAAAAATCATACAAAAAGTAAATCACAAACTATGGCTATTTGCTAAACTAAGAAACTATATGACACAAGATATGTCAATAAAAATCTTCAAAGGCATGGTACTCCCCTACTTTGACTATGGGGATGTAATCTACATGGGTGCTAAAAAAGAGCTACTTAAAAAATTGCAGATACTACAAAATAGAGCCCGGAAAATATGCCTGAAAGTAGACAAACTACACCCCACTTATGACCTACACAAAAGAACTAAAGTAAAGCTACTAGAAAACAGAAGGATAATCCACCTAAAAACATTAGCATATGGATATAGCCAAGGCATTAAGCATCTAACCCAACCACCAAGGGACACCAGAGCAAGCAAGGCACCACTACTAAGACAGACCAGAAGCCAGATCAAAGCCCATTAAAGGAGCACACTGGAAATGGCCGCCAAGGCATGGAATGCGCAAACGGTGAAAGAAAGACAAATCCCTGACCTAAAAACGTATAAAAAATATCTGTGCAAAATAAAAACTGGGAACCCCAACTGAACTGCACCACAAGGGGGCAAGTAATATGTCACAGCCCACCAACTGGACAGCCCAGGGCGGGATAACCGGAAATATAAAAGCCAGATAACATATCCAACAACAATATAAATCAAATCAATTTCAAACAAACATAACTCAACCACCTATTACGTACAAGCCTATGGACATGTAAATAAAATAGGCTAGTATAGAATTAAGTAGAAAAAAGCGGAAAACTCTTCCCAAGAAAACCCCAAAACACTGACATAGAACCTTAAGAAAACAACTAACATAGTAATAAGAATAGAACAAAAATACAATGCCAAGAGGGCCCAAACAAACTAACATAGGCTACTAAACGTACCAACATACTATCTATCTCCTACTGAAATGCAGACAATCAAATAACTTATCAGCAGCTACTGTTTGGTTGGTAAGACAACACCAACACTACAGCTGGCCAACATTGAAAACAAGCCTGGGTACCCAGGCTTACATACTATGGACAGAATAAATACAGCTCAATAAACAAAATTTTAAAAAATTATTCGTTTAATTTGACCAAAATTCGGCGGCGGCGTTACTATCGCTTCGATTTTAGGGTTAATTTGATCAAATTTCACTTTTTGAGTATGTAATTATGTTAAATATGATAGCATTGAATAGATTTGGACCTAATATATCGCCGCCATATTGGCGGCGGCGGAGGCAGCGATTTGCTTACATTTGTTGATTCGACAATATGAATACCACGCCAATGTAGCAGCGGCATTAATATTGGTTCGATTTTTAGGGTTAATTTAATGAAATTTCACGTTTTGAGTATGTAATTCTGTTAAATTTGATCGCATTGAATAGATTTGGGACTAATCGGTACTTAACACCGACGTTAAACTTCAGGGGCCGTATGCACCAATCGGTGATAGGCTTAGCCGGAGCTAAGGTGCTAGCCGCGGATAGCTACCTCGGGGTAGCGGCGGGTTGGAGAGATGTGTGAATTGGTATGCACCAATGTTCTAGCCGGGATGGATAGCTAACCATGAGTTTATTTATAGATTTGGGAATTCCCTCCAGTCGACTATATGAATAACGCCGCCAATGCAGCAGGGGCGTTAATAACGGTTCGATTTTATGGTTAATTTTATAAGATTTCACTTATTGCGTATGTAATTCTGTTTAATATGACAGCATTGAATAGACTTGGGCCTAATATATTGCCGTCGATTCGGCGGCGGCGGCCATTTTTAGTTGACGTTGGACAGTATGGACAGTATGGATATCGACGTCGCTGCGGAGGCGGCGATTTGTTTACTTTACATTCGTCGATTCGACAATATGAATAACGCCGGCGGGAGTGTTAATAACGGTTCGATTTTAGGGTTAATTTAATGAAATTTCACGATTTGCCTATGTAATTCTGTTAAATATGATCGCATTCAATAGATTTGGCTATAATATATTGGCGGCCGCCACACTAACCTACGCCTCTTGCAGTTAAACGTCTTTTGAAACTGGGGTAGCTTAGCCGAGACGGTTAGTCGGCAGTTAGCGCTAACTCCGATTGGTGCATACCGATTTGACACATTTAGCCGTGCGGGGCTACCTTAGCCGCGGTTAAGGCCCTAACTCCGATTGGTGCATACGGCCCAATATGTCTTGGTGTTAGTGTAGGTGACGTTAAGCTTGCGGTGTTTGCCTAACCCGGCCACATACATTGCAACTTTTCACCGCTAACCCGGAGATCCCCACTAACCACAGGTTTGGAGCGCTAACCCTCCTTCATACATTTGGCCATTGGTATCTTCTGGAACCTTTCAGCACACAAACACCCTAGTTCACTTTCTCCATGCACTTTCTCAATACGGCATCGTCCACTGAGATGACAAACAAACTCTGAATGTAATGAGTGATGGCCTTAGATGTTGCCTTAGATTATGACCTTAGATGTTGCCAGGATGTTAGTCCACCACTGTCATGCAATGAGTAGGTATGTGCCAAACCGCCAACCAGCGGCGGATATTTTCTTACCACAAAACTGATCCAGCCAATTCCACCTTGTTTGTGGAGGGGTCTAGAAAAATGCCTCTATGGTCGGTTTGCATTGGTCAATCTTGGGTATTCCTAGTCTATTATGTAGTATGGGAATCCCTTTATAGCTTAGTTTCAAAATATTTCAATTTGGTCAAGTTTTGCTATTCCAATAACAACTTCAAAAGTTTCACTCAATTTCAACCTGCAAATTCATCAATCTGAAACATTTAAAAAGTAGACTGGGGTGAGTAACATTAATCTTATATACTGTTGAGTTTGGGGAAATTGTAATGAGTACATCATGATTGGCGCATTCAGGAATGCAACAGGTATGCACTTGTGTTTATCACTTTTTCTGAGACTCACCTAAAAAAGTATGTGTTGGCTTATTGGTCAGAGAATGAGTCTTATGACAATGCTACTGACTATGACGTATCATTCTTTGCCTTGGCAGCTGATCTCATATATGATGATCTTATGCTTAACTGATATTTTGAGAATGACTCTTGATCGCGATTTGTTGATTTACCTTCATGGAGTATGTTGTGAACAAACGGTCATGGAGTTCACTAATTAACCACAAATGTTATTTTCATGTCACTTATTTTGTTTCAAAGGTGATTTTATTGCATTGTCTCAATAGAACATGAATTAAACTAGCTTTACTGAAAATTTCATCAAGATATCTCAATTATTAAAGAAAGTACATGAATTTCACCAATTTCAGTCACAGAAATGTATTGTTTCAGATCACTTTACTTTGTTTCAGGTCACTTAATTTCAAATGTCACTTTATTGGATTATATCAATAGAACATGCCTTAATCTAGCTTCATTCCAAATGTCATCGAGATATCCCAATTATTAAAGAAATTACATGCATTTTCCCATAAAAGTCACCAATTTCGGTCATGGCAATCTAGTGCTTATACCTTAATTTAATGGCAGAAAATAAGGACCTATTTCAGAGTTGGAAAACGACATAACTTCCTTAATACTCCACCTATTCTCATAATCTTGGTGTCATGTTAAAGGGCTTTTCAAGCTCTTGCCAGTGGTCCCTTTTGTTTTATTATTGAAGGAGTTTGAATTTTGTTGGCACATACCTACAATGAGTTGCCAGCTGGTCGGGTAACCAACGCAGTCGGGTAACCAATGCGTACACATATACCGATATATATGACAATCGGGTAACCAACGCAGCGGGTAACCAACGCAGTCAGGTAACCAACACAGTCGGGTAACCAACGCAGTTGCATAGCTAAAACACGGAGCGTAACATGGATTCCGTTTATAAATAATGATATCCGAACGAAATTATCATATCATACCAAAGTAAAAAGGGTAAACACGGATATAAATATGCTCCCCCATGCTGAGCAGAGTCACGAGGTGAAGCTCACGACTTCGTTCCACGTTTAGTGTTTATGTTTACATCCTAGAATTCCCGCGCATGCGCACGGGCTGGTTGGCAGAAGTAGCCTAACCATAAAGCATTCTCGATGTCGGACATCCGGGCTCTTTTGGGGTTCACGGCGCGCGAAGGGTAAAACAAATGCTACTCCCATAGAAACAACATTAGAACTACCCTATCTATCACAGTGATTTCTGCTTTTTGGTGCTTTGAAAGCAAATTTATCTTGTTTCTATTAAATAGTTCAGATCTTTCTCTATAATTTCATGTTCAGCTTTTTTTTATCAGCCAATTGGAAGTTCTTGAATTTATTTGGCGAAAATAGTTTTTGAGGCCATGATCTGGTACGGCTAACACTGGCACTGACACTCAGAATATCCCAACTTTCACTATTATCTCTGTTTTTAATACTTTCAGAGAAAATTGCTCTTAGGTTAAATTAAATACCTCAGATATTCCTCTTCAATTGCGCATTGAGATATTTGTAATCGATTCGATGAAAGTTTTTAAATTTATTTTACAAAAATAAATGCTCCCCATAGACATAGCATTGCCGCAGCACACATCACGGCGGTATTTTACCCTTCACGGGCTAGTTTCCGGGGTTGTGACGTCATGCCGACATCGAGAATTGCTATCCATCGACAAATCTATATTATTCAGAGCAATTTTCATTAAACTTCCAGTTGATATATTCAAAAGATTTGAGGACCCAGATTAGCAGATAGAGAAGAATATTTTATCTACATTGTGCAAAAGACAGTGTGTTAATCACTTTAACGAAGGGTAAAACAAAGCAGAGTTTGATGCAAAGTACACTGTCACCACGGTAAACAGAGTCAATAATAGCCGTGTTCACACAGGCAAAATGTGAAGCAAATTAGACAAATCGAATCAGGTGAGTCGAATTAGCCACCCGTTCACACAAGCACTACTTGGGCCGAAAGTCGATATCTGCGCATGAGCAAGTCCAGTCTGACCAGCGCCACCACGAGAGAGTGGATTCGACCTAGATATGTATTTAATGAATCGTTTTGGTTTGGAACGGTCAAAACTTCTGCTGGGCAGTGAAACCCTAAAAATAAATGATGAAAAAGATATCTGTGCACAGCTAGCGGTTTAATAGACTAAATTATATAATATGCGCTTTTGATCAACCGGAAAGTCAACAAACTAAGGTCTCGACTGCGCATGCATGTCACTTCCTTAATCCGCCTCAGTGCGTTCACATGGGCAAAAAAAATCGATTCACAGAAATCGCCTCACGTAAACTACCTCGAGAGGTGGTTTACAGTATCCAGATCACAGAAATCGATTCAGCCTTAATCCGCCTCAGACGCGCGTTCACACGTGAAATGTAACCCGAACTATACAAGTCGATTTCTACGAATCGATTTACATCGCCCGTGTGAACACGGCTAATGTTAGTGCACTTTTGTTTTCCTGTCGACGCCTGTCGACGCTGTTTTCAACAAATGAACAGTCGGAATTACAAACCCGTCAATAAATACATAATTACATAAACAAGGAAATCAATATATAGACAGGATAATTATTATCATTATATAACAAGTCGGAGCGGCTTATCCTTATTATTGTGCTGATTATTATTGCCCAGTAATGTGTCGGGTATTTAATGATGATTGATATGTATATTGGCCTATCACAGCTCTATGTGATTGATCCCTCTGTGCGGTACTGCAGCGCCACCGTGTGTTGGTGCCCTGCGACCCGCTACTCGGCCATTTCGCACCAGGTTTTCAAACTGAGTGCACCTTCTCGTCTTGCTGTCGGTTCGTCGGTCGCCTGTCGCCTGCCTACCATCTGCCTGTCGTCTGCCGGTTGTTCGTCAATTTCTTAAAGTTAAGTACAACATGGTATTTTGTCATGAATGTGGCCAGTGTCATAGCAAGGACGATAAGGAAACTTGTGTGGCATATCAGCAGGAGAGGAGGACGACGCGTTAGTCAGCCATGGCTACTAGAGGGAAAAAGCCGGCGGACGATGGGGAGGTGGAGGTAGTGGACGAGTCTTTGGCAGCATTGATGATGGACGACCGGGAGAAGAGTGTGACGGACGACATTACAAGGCTTGAGTCGGAAATAAGGCTCGGGGTGTTGGAGACATGCAGGAGGGAACTTCAGGAATTGCGGGACGACCATCTGGCAGGACAACGAATGGAATGTTCGACAGTGAACTTGGACGACCTTGGGCTGCCGGCGCCCACGTGGAATGTGGGCGGTTCGTCTCCAGGCGCAGTGGGCACCGCTGCAGGGATTTTGAACTTCGGCAGCTCCAGGGTGTGCACCAGAGGCGAAAGTGGACGGCGACGAACGCGCAGCCGCAGTGATAGCAGTTCAAGTAGGAGGAGGTGCAGTAAGTGGGCTTTAAAGCACTATACAGTAGTTGGCAAGGAAGTGCGCCGTTTGAATGGATATGAGGTAGCGGCAGCAACGGGTCTGTGGTGTTTGGATATCCCGGAGCTAGCAATAGCTAACTATATGGCTACTATAGAGCATATTGTGTTCATTTGTGTAAGAGCTAGGGATGACTATTTTAAAGATTCTGCGCACGTAGACTATGCGCTTGCAGTGCGAAAGTCAACGGAGCAAATTGGAATGGTGGCGTTTGCCAAGGTGAATTCTGGTGAAAGTGCTGTTCACTATGGCGCGCAAAATGGAAAGGTGCGCAAGGCGGGCGCTGGTAGTTCGTTCGGCAAGAAGGGCGCTGGGTCTGGTTCGAGGCCAACGCGCTGTTGTTACCAGTGGAATGGCGATGATGGGTGCAGCAGGACGGAGGAGGAGTGTAATTATGAGCATAAGTGTTCGAAGAGCAGCTCAATAAATCACAAATGGTATAAGTGTAAAGAATGAAGAAAGAAAATTAGGCCGAAATCGTCTATTGAAGATCTCCGGAATGTGCGACCCTTGGGGCAATTGGCTGCAGTTGATGACGCATACAGAGCTAATTGCATTGGAACGACCAACGACATTCCTGAGCTAATTGCGGAGAAGCCAGCGGGGGCTGCTGTTGGGGGGCGTGTGCATGTGGGGAATGTATCACGTGACTACACAACAGCTGAGGACGTTCAGGACGTTCGGCTGGGTGACAGTGCAGGATTGAACGGTTTGGTATGGGCCTACCCGGATGCGTTAGGAAAATATAACAATTTGTTGCTAGAAAACTGTGACAATGGTGAATTATTAGTTTCATTATTTGAGACAATGATATCCAGGCCTGTACAATTTAGAATTACGGTAAAATGTGTATACGGTATATGTAATTGTGCATAATATATCGCGGGAGTTCCCAGTCAACTGAGGCCTTGCAGGGTGTTCGTCAAGTGTTTTTTCCGGAGGGAGATAGACCAAGATTGGTGGTGTATAGCCCTGTTTACACGGGTGATTTAAAACGCTTCATATAAAACGCCTTGCCTAGATCGACTCACATTTGGCGTGTAAATGCGACTCTGAGGCGTTTTAGGGCTGAATCGATTCATATGAAACGGTTCATCTATACCACCTCGCGAGGTGGTTTATTTGAAGCGATTCAGCTGGTTCCCGGGCGGCGATAGTATAAAATAGTAGTGCGTGCCGGCAACAGGGGGAGCAGTAACTAATCGCTGGTGCCCGGCAGTGTTAGGGCCCGATTAGGCCGAAATCTATTAAATGCGATCATATTTAACAGAATTAGATCCTCAAATAATGAAATTTAATTAAATTAACCTTAAATTCCAAGCGATATTAATGTAGCAGGTACATCTGCGTCGAATCGACGTGTGTAAACTAAACAAATAGCAGTGCTTGCCGACTACAGGCGCACCACAGGCTGCTGGTTCCCGGTGTCCGACAGACTTTCAAACTCGCTTGTGTAAACGCGCCACTAATTCGCTTCATATGAATCGATTTGTCTAATTCGCTTCACAATTGCCCGTGTAAATACGGCTTATGTTATCGGGTGTTGTGTTTGGTTTTAGAGTAATAAATCAAAATTGGACGGTTGCATATGAGGTAACTAGAAATAATCGATTTCAGTTAGGCATAAGAAATTAATTGCTGATAAATTTAGTGATGAACTTCAGGCAAATATAATATCAAAGTCAGTCGAGGCACCCACTTGTACGCATGGTGTTTTTGTAGTACCGAAGGATGATGGTGGGGGATGTATAGTGGTAGACTGTAGTAGACCGGAGTATTCGGTGAATAACAATACAGGAGAAATTCCCCCCAAAAATTCTTATAAATCTATTGATGATGTAGTTCATATGTTGCATCGCGGTGACTATCTGTGCACTATTGACATTAAAAATGCTTATCGAGCAGTGTCAATTCATCCGGATGATAGAAATAGGCAGGGTTTGTTGGGACCTCCTGGGGATGATGGCTTAAATACCTACTATTGTGATAACCGCTTGTGCATGGGGGCTTTCGTCCAGCCCTTACATATTTTCAAGGGTTTCAGACTTTACCGTTAGATGTGCGGTTAGGGAGGGCGTGGAGACAGTCGTTAATTATTTGGACGACTATGGTATAGTTGCACGTTCGAAGGAGGCAGCTATGGCATACCAGTGGACAGTTATTCGATTTTGCGAAGAATTTATTAATTACAAGAAGGTAACTGCTGCAGAAATTAAGGTTAGATTTCTGAGAATATTTATCGATAGTATTGAACTAGAACTAACTTCGCCTTAAGATAAGTTAAAGAAGACGATAAACATATTGCATAAGCTAAAGGGTAGGAATAAAGCTACCAGAAAAGAATTAGAACGGGTGGGCAGTCTTCTTGCACACTGTTCAAAAGTTATTAAAGGCGGCAGAACCTTCTCTAGGAGGATTTATGATCTGTTAGGACGTCTACAAAAATCTTATTCTAAAATCAGATTAACTAAAGGCATTAAGGAAGACCTAGATTGGTGGCTAACCTTTGCAAGAACTTTCAATGGTAAGGCTAAAATATTAGAGCAGTTTGCACCAATGGAGGCGATTTATAGTGATGCATCCAAATGGGGATATGGTGCATTGTACGCCGATGACTGGCTGGTAGGCTCGTTTAAGACATCGGACGACTTAGCTTTGCATAATTATGCTGGTCACCACAAGGTCCAGACTGACAGTAAGGTATGCAATGAGCATATTAATGTGCAGGAACTATGGGCAATATATGCTGCAGTTCAGAGATGGGAGAAAGACTGGAAGGATAACAATTTATTATTCATAACTGATAATACAGTCATAAGTACAGCTATTAATACTGGGCGCTCAAAAAGCAGCCAAATTATGTATTTTATTAGAAGGTTATTCTGGTCCTCCGTAAAAATAATTTCACTATTCAATCGATATATATTAGGAGCAAGCTGAATAAATTGTGTGATGCTCTGAGTAGACTAAATGAAGTTATTTGATTGCCTGCATTTCAGTAGCAGATAGATAATTGGTTGGTATGGTTAGTAGCCTATGTTTTTTTTGTTTTATTTTCTTGGCATATATGTATTTTATTTTGTTCTACTCTTATTACTAGACTAGCCTACTCCTGTTTACATATCATAGGCTTGTACGTAGCTGTGTAGTGTGTTATCTGGCTATTCTTGGCATGGTTACCTTCCATTGGGCATCCCGCTGGTGGGCCGTGACATATCACATGCCCCTTTGCGGTGCAGCTTAGTGGGGCTTTCCTAGCCTAATTTGATTCCACATTGCTTAGGAAGGATTTCCACTTCCATGATTGGGGGTTAATAATATCCTTAAGACACTCGAAAACAATTCAATTTAAGGAGCGTTTACTTGAGATTCCTATTTCAAGGTGTGCGGATCGTACGCTGTGTACTGGACGGAGTTGCATTTCCAGCAATTACCAGCTCCTATGGAATCTGCTGCATTTAAAATACCAATGGGTCATAATGAACTGGCTCCTATGGATTATGAGACATATCAAGGCATTTTGAAATTGTTTGCTTCAAAAGCAGGTATTGATTGATACTACAAAATTGAGTTCTCATTCGCTACGAAGGGGTGGTTGTACGTTTTTGCACATGTCAGGTGCATCTATTGAGGAGATTCGCACCAGGGATGATTGGGTATCGGATACCGTATATGATTATATTAAGACCGCATTATCCTCTCGTATTATTAGTGATATGCGGGTGACCGCTATTCTATCTTCGACTCATCATTAGGAGGGTTGGTGGGATACGCGAGCGTTTCCTTTGGCAATTATCCTAGCCAAGATCTAGCATTAAATTGATCAACCCATACTGATGTTTGTCTTATGTCTAGAGTATGTATGTGTCGGCGTTAGATGAACACCGCAAGTTTAAAGGCATCTACGCTAACCCCAACTCATCTCAAGTTTAAAGTCGATGTTAGGGACCGATTATGCCCAAATCTATTCAATGCGATCATATTTAACAGTATTACATACGCAATAAGTGAAATTTAATCAACTTAACCCTAAAATTGAACTGTTATTAACGCATAATGCCGCAATGGCAGCGTTATACACATTGTCGAATCGACGAATGTAAAGTAAACAAATCGCCGCCACCGCGTCGACGTCGATATCCACACTGGCATAATGCCAGTGGCAATGTTTTACGCCCAAATCTATTCAATGCGATCATATCTAACAGAATTACATATGCAATAAGTGAAATTTCATTAAATTAACCCTAAATTCGAAGCGATATTAACATAGCCAGTACATCGGTCGCGTTATTCATATTGTCGAATCGACAAATGTAAATTAAACAACTAGCAGTGCTCGCCGGCTACAGGCTCACCACTAAGGCCGCTGGTTCCTGGCCGCCAATATTGTCAAATAGCGTTGCTCGCCAGCAACAGGCTTAGCACTAAGAAGGCTGCTGGTTCTTGGCCACCGATATTGTCAAATAGCGATGCTCGCCGGGTACAGGCTCAGAGGGCCCCCCAAGTTTCTAAATAACTAATATGTTAACTAACCCAGCTGCGCTTTGTACACATACATACCCTTGACACATCTGGAACACCGGTGTTAGATAACCCGGGACCCGCCGTTAACACCGGAGCCGATAAAAAGTTGCTCATACATATGGCCCATGTGTGCATCGTGGTGTTTTCCAACTTTCACTCCGCTCTGCTTTGTTGCTCTTTTCAACTTTAATGCTATTTTTTTTATTAAGTCTTGTTCCTAAATAAAATAATTGGATCTTAGCAGTGACTAGTCACACTCCTAAATAACGGAATTTGATCTGAAACAATGGAATATTCATTGAAATTGTGTTTTTTGGTCATTTTTGTTTTATCGACGATTGCTTGCGCATGCCGATACGTGCAGTGCAAAACTTTGATTTGATTCAAAATTAATAGAAATACAGAATAATTTAGCATAAACATGGATGCATGCATACAATATAATGATATAATGAATATATTTAAGACACAACTAGCCATAGTTAAGCATTTTGAGCTAAGAAAATCCAATACTCTGACAGTCACTGGGTATACTAGTACTACAATAATAGTTATAATACTAGATTTGGCTAGATCTAAATGCAGATGGTATAAGATATGATGACTAGTGTTATGTAGATAAAAAGAATCACATCTTAATTAAATATACATATATTTTTTAATTTATATATAGTGTGAGCAACCTAAGCGAGGAGTTTGACAGGGGTGTGTATTGTCACCATGTCTATTTAACCTGTACACAGAGATGATTTTCAGACACATTGAAGATTGCAAGGGAGTGACAATAGGTGGCATGAACATCAACAATCTTAGATATGCCGATGACAGTGTAATACTAGCAGACAGTGAGAAAAACCTACAAGATATAGTGAATAGAATCAATAAAGCTGGAATACTATTCAACATGAAGATGAATGCCAGGAAGACCAAAACAATGGTTATAAGTAAAAAGACAGATAAACCAAATGTCAATATAACCATAGATGGCACAAACATAGAACAAGTATCCGAATTCATATATCTCGGACAAAAGATTACAAATGATGGGAGATGTGAGGAAGAAATTAAAAGAAGGATAACAATAGCCCGAACAACATTCTCCAAAATGTATAGAGTGTTAACATCAAGTAAGATATTAATACAAACAAGGAAGCGTATTCTTCAGTGTTATGTGTGGTCTACTCTAATGTATGGGGCAGAGACATGGACAATCTCTAAGAAAATGTACAAACGTTTAGCAGCATTTGAGATGTGGACTTATCGAAGGATGATGAAAATATCATGGACAAAGAAGATCACCAACAAAGAAGTTCTCAGAAAAATTATAAATAAGAAAAGCTTGTTTGCCACTATACAGACAAAGAAACTTATTTATTTTGGCCACATCATTCGTCAGAGTTCAATATACCGTACATTGTTGGAAGGGAAGGTGAATGGCAGCAGAGGGAGAGGGAGACCAAGAACATCATGGTTTACAAATATTTCACAGTGGACAGGCTTGAATTATTCACAGTCTATCAGAACAGCACAACATCGGGACAAGTGGAGAACCATTGCATCCAACCCTCGACTAGAGGATGGAACTATTGATTGATTGATTGTGAGCAATGAGCTGAAACTAACTAAGTGTTGCTCTATTGGTTTCTATGCGAAACGGGACCAATCCGCTTTGTTTTGTCAACCAGGGCCATTCTGAGTGCGAGTCACGTGATAGTGACGTCACTCGTCAACGTGTCTATATAAAGTAAAACCTCTCTAACCGACCACCTCCACAGATCCACGACTTCCCTATATCAATCGCTCTATTTGGGTACCATACCATTTTAACGGAATGAACAAAGAACCTAAACCGACCACCTCCCTAAATGGACCACCCCTATCTCTACACACATAACGGATTGATTGATTGATTGATTGGTGGTTGCTTTACGCCTTGTCGGCAGCATAGGCCATATTCACGGCGAGAAATGTTTGTTTTTTGTTCAAACCATCGCTTTTACATGTAAAAGCAGACAATCAATTATGTGCCAATAGACACTAATTAAATTAGAAAGCTCACAATCATATATTTGTGGTCAAGGGAAACAAATTCATAGAAAAAGAAAAGTTTTATTAATAATTGATAGAATCCATTTAGTAAACTATATAAGGTGGTACAGTCCAGCTGCCCTCAAAAAGGCTAAAATGTTTTCCTGTTTTACCTTAGTAAAAAGGTCATGCATACTGTCTGCAGTGTAGAACCGTTGGGGCAGGGCCAAAAAATCAACACAACTTAGTCAAATGTGTTTGAGTGTCAGTGGGGACTGACACCCAATACATTCAGGGGGAGGTTCCCCCTTGAGCAGAAAAGCATGTGTAAGCCACGAGTGGCCAATACCGCAGCGGCTAAGGACCAGTTGGTCCCGCCGACCTCCCGCATGAGTCTGTGGTGGCTTTCCCACAGATGGTTCAATTTCTTTAAGTTTATTAATGTTTTCATCCCACTCATTTGGATTTTATGTGGGTGGCTATTAGTGGTTTCAGATCAGAGTGAGGGATCAGACACGGTTCAAGATCACAGTTCAGGGCCTTCTTCGCAGCCCGATCAGCTCGTTCGTTTCCTTGTATGCCGGCATGGCCAGGCACCCAGCACAGGTGGATATCATACCCATCCGTTGTCAGTTGGTTCATTTTATAAATGACCGTTGTTAGAATAGGGTGATTCGTTTTCAGTCCAGCAACAGCCAGGAGGCAAGAGAACGAATCACTGTATATAACATAGTTAGTGTGGTTGGATACCTCGATACACTCCAAAGCGAGAAGGAGTGCTCGGGCTTCTGCAGTGAAAATCGAGCTCTGATCGGGCAAACGTACACCAAATTTATCCCGTCGGCAGGCTGCCGCAGCAGCTACCCGGCTTTGGTCTTTCGAACACATAACGGAAGACTACATGTTCTGTGTTCCATGAAATCATTTACTGGTGCGTGTGTAGCCCCCAATTCCTGCCCCCCCCCCCCCCCATACCACCTCTACGCACATAACGGAAGACTACATGTTCTTTGTTCCATGAAATCATTTATTGGTGCGTGTGTAGCCCCCAATTCCTGCCCCCCCCCATACCACCTCTACGCACATAATGAAAGACTACATGTTCTTTGTTCCATGAAATCATTTACTGGTGCGTGTGTAGCCCCCAATTCCTGCCCCCCCATACCACCTCTACGCACATAATGAAAGACTACATGTTCTTTGTTCCATGAAATCATTTACTGGTGCGTGTGTAGCCCCCAATTCCTGCCCGCCCATTCCACCTCTACACACATAACGGAAGACTACATGTTCTTTGTTCCATGAAATCATTTACTGGTGCGTGTGTATAGCCCCCAATTCCTGCCCCCCCCATACTACCTCTTTGCACATAATGAAAGACTACATGTTCTTTGTTCCATGAAATCATTTACTGGTGCGTGTGTAGCCCCCAATTCCTGCCCCCCCCCCCCCATACCACCTCTACGCACATAACGCAAGATTACATGCTCTTTGTTCCATGAAATCATTTACTGGTGCGTGTGTAGCCCCCAATTCCTGCCCCCCCCCCCCCCCATACCACCGCTACGCACATAATGAAAGAGTACATGTTCTTTGTTCCATGAAATCATTTACTGGTGCGTGTGTAGCCCCCAATTCCTGCCCCCCCCCCCCCCCATACTACCTCTACGCACATAATGAAAGACTACATGTTCTTTGTTCCATGAAATCATTTACTGGTGCGTGTGTAGCCCCCAATTCCTGCCCTCCCCCCATACTACCTCTACGCACATAATGAAAGACTACATGTTCTTTGTTCCATGAAATCATTTACTGGTGCGTGTGTAGCCCCCAATTCCTGCCCCCCCCCCCCCATACTACCTCTACGCACATAATGAAAGACTACATCTTCTTTCTTCCATGAAATCATTTACTGGTGCATGTGTAGCCCCCCTCCCTGCCTCCCCCCATACCACCTGTTCACACATATCGGAAGACTACATGTTCTTTGTTCCATGAAATCATTTACTGGTGCATGTGTAGACCCCTTCCCTGCACCCCCCCCCCCCCCCCCCCACAATACAACTTCTCCACACATAATGGAAGACGTCAGTTTCTTTGTTCCATGAAATCATGCACGGATGAATTTTTCGCTTCAACTTCTGCCACTGCTCTTACCCCCAATCAGTTCCCATCCCCCACCTTGCACCCCCCACTCCCCACCCTCCATCCCCACACACGCACTCGCTCTGAAGTAAGCCTCCCCCTGGCACACCCCCTGACCCTCCCGGTTGACAGAAGACAAGGTTGCGGAAATTGATGGCCGGTAGATCTCTCCCCCTCCCCCCGGCGCCCACCTCATTTATAACCTCAGGGCCGCCTCAGCCTGCCCTCCAGCAGGCAACCAGTGTGAGACCCTCCCCTCAGCCTGCCCACCAGCCGGCAACCAGTGCGAGACCCTCCCCTCAGCCTGCCTGCCAGCCGGCAACCAGTGTGAGACCTCCCCGTCAGCCTGCCCGCCAGCCGGCAACCAGTGCGAGACCCTCCCCCTCAGCCTGCCCACCAGCCGGCAACCAGTGCGAGACCCTCCCCTCAGCCTGCCTTCCAGCCGGCAACCAGTCCCAGACCCTCCCCCTCAGCCTGCCCGCCAGCCGGCAACCAGTGCGAGACCCTCCCCTTCAGCCTGCCTGCCAGCCGGCAACCTGTGCGAGACCCTCCCCCTCAGCCTGTCCGCTGGCCAGCAACCAGTGCGAGACCCTCACCCTCAGCCTGCCTGCCAGCCAGCAACCAGTGCGAGACCCTCGCCCTCAGCCTGCCTGCCAGCTGGTAACCAGTCCGAGACCATCCCCCTCAGCCTGCCTGCCAGCCGGTAACCAGTCGGAAACCCTCACCCTCAGCCTGCCCACCAGCCAGCAACCAGTCCGAGACCCTCCCCATCAGCCTGCCCACCAGCTGGTAACCAGCCGAGACCCTCCCCCTCAGCCTGCCCATCAGCCGGCAACCAGTCCCATACCCTCCCCCTCAGCCTGCCTGCCAGCCAGTAGCCAGTCCGAGACCCTCCCCATCAGCCTGCCCGCCAGCTGGCAACCAGTCCGAGACCCTCCCACTCAGCCTGCCTGCCAGCCAGTAACCAGTCCAAGACTCTCCCCCTCAACCTGCCCGCCAGCCAGTAACCAGCCCGAGACTATCCCCCTCAGCCTGCCTGCCAGCCAGCAACCAGTCCCAAACTCTCCCGCCTTCCCTCCAGCTGGCAACCATTCCCAGACCCTCCCCCCTCAGCCTGCCAACCAGCCGGGAACCAGTCCCAGAATCTCCCCCTCTGCCTGCCTGCCAGTCGGCAACCAGTCCCCGACTGTCCCCCTCAGCCTGCCCCCCAGCTGCAATCAGCCCCAGACTCTCCCCCTCAGCCTGCCCACCAGCCGGCAACCAGTCCCAGACCCTCTCCCTCAGCCTGACTGCGCAGCCAGCCAGTAACCAGTCTGAGACCCTCCCCCTCAGCCTGCCCACCAGCATGCAACCAGTCCGAAACACTCCCCTTAGCCTGCCCGCCTGCCGGCAACCAGTCTAAGGTCATATCAGGACGGGTTTAAGATAATGTGACTGAGTGGGGATATCGGGTCCTGGTGCTGGTGGCCTGGTCTCCCAGTGTGGCAGCACTACAAAGTCACCATGAGTGTGCAGTGTCACAAGTCGGTACCCCTCTTGATATGACCTTAGATGTTGCCAGGACGTAAAGCTCCAACAACCAACCAACATATATTTACTTATATACACATACACATATACATACCTGTATGTAAAAGGCTTCTCTCAACACATGCGATGTGTAATAAAGAGAGGAGCCCCCACCGCAGAGGCTTCTGGGAAGTTTCAAAGATGCTGCAATCCTTTTGCGGTGAGGATGAATGCAACTCGGGGATGAATCCGCACACAGTAAGCAGCCGGAAGTCCCATGTGAGCAAAGAGCTACAGACACAAAAGCCAATATGCTTCCGCCATGACAGTTCTTTGTAAGCTACATCTACACCCCCCTTCCACCTTCTACCGGGCGCAGTGGCCGAATCGGTAGAGCGCGGGCCTCGCATGCGGGAGAGCGGGAGTTCGCTTCCCCATGGGTTCGAACCCTGGTCGAGAGATCAAACCAATGACTTATACAATTAATACTTGTCGCTTCCTATCCTTGCACTTGACATTACTAGGATAGGGCAAGGACTGGTTAGCTCAATGGCAGCATAATGTGACTGAGTGGGATATCAGGTCATGGTGCCGGTGGCCTGATTTCCGAATGGGGCAGCACTATAAAGTCGCCATGAGTGTACACTGTTTCTAGTCGGTACCCGTCCTGATGTTGACCTCCCCTAAATCGTTGTAGGGCAAGTTCCAATTGTGTGCTTGCTCCCTTCTATTTTATTTTGTAAAGTACCAAACTTGCCGAAGTCACCGACTACAATTTAGGACGCTACCCTTTCTTGCTTTCAAGATCTGCGGCCGCATTACCAGGTTGAAAGGTCGAAGGTTAAAGGTCGAAGGTCAACCCTGGGAAGCAGGTGAATTGGGTGGGGGATGAGCTGGGGGTAGGAGAGGAAGGACACATGGAGATGGGGGAGGGACGCAGTGGGGGTGAGGTGAGGGGGGTCTCCATTTGGGAACTGGCCTTGTGGGTATGGAGTCAATGTTCTGACGCACGGGTGAATTAAAACAGACGGTGTCGTTTTTAAACTTCACCCATCACGGGTTGCCTCAGTAGATCCTTCCCCTGCCTTATTCTCACGGCGGTCACAACATCCGGAATGGTCATTGTTGTGGCGCAACTAACTGACACAAGTCAACTACATCACCCTGTCCTTCTCCAACCTTGTCTTCAGTGTCTTATTATAATACTTAATTTATCATCATCATCATCATCATCATCATCATCATCACATAACTCACAGAAAAACACAACAGAGTGTACCATACAAAACTGACAGGTAAACACCACAGAGGGGACCATACAGAACTCACAGGTAAACACGACAGAGTGGACCATACATAACTCACAGGTAAACAGGACAGAGGGGACCATACAGAACTCACAGATAAACACCACAGAGGGGACCGTACAGAATTCACAGGTATGCACCACAGAGTGGACCATACAGAACTCACAGGTAAACACCTCAGAGTGGACCATACAGAACTCACAGGTAAACACCTCAGAGTGGACCATACAGAACTCACAGGTAAACACCTCAGAGTAGACCATACATAACTCACAGGTAACACCACAGAGGGGACCATACAGAACTCACAGATAAACACCACAGAGGGGACCGTACATAATTCACAGGTAAGCACCTCAGAGGGGACCATATAGAGCTCACAGGTAAACACGACAGAGTGGACCATACAGAACTCATAGGTAACCACGTTAGAGTGGACCATACAGAAGGCACAGGTAAGCACTACAGAGTAGACCATACAGAACTTACAGGTAAATACCACATAGGGGACCATACATAACTCACAGGTAACACCACAGAGTGGACCATACATAACTCACAGGTAAACACCTCAGAGTGGACCATATATAACTCACAGGTAAGCACCTTAGAGGGGACCATACATAACTCACAGGTAAAACACCACAGAGGGGACCATAGATAACTCACAGCTAAGCACCTCAGTGGGGACCATACATAGCTCACAGGTAAACACAACAGAGTGGACCATACATAACTCACAGGTAAGCACCTTAGAGGGGACCATACATAACTCACAGGTAAAACACCACAGAGGGGACCATACATAACTCACAGGTAAGCACCTCAGAGGGGACCATAGAGAACTCACAGCTAAGCACCTCAGAGGGGACCATACATAACTCACAGGTAAACACAGGGGCCCATGCATAGCTCACAGACAAGCACAGCAAAGTGGATCATACATTATACATAACCATACACACCTGCTCTAGGCGCAATATTTCCCGTTTGCATCACCCCCCCCACACACACACACACATACAAGTACTTACATTGTTGTAACAAATATTCTATTTTAGATAAGACACCACTTCCTGTTTGTGTGGTCTGAGTTTCCACACCCTCACCGTATTAATGGTCACCCACACTTTGGCCTAATTATGCGTAATGCTTTGGCATTGCGGGTAATCAGGATCACGGAGACAGTACAAGGCGTGCCAGTAGCCAGGACGTCTTTGGCGCCGACTAGCGGAATTCTTAGAACTATAATTACTTAGTCGCCGGCTAGCGGTGTTCTTTTATTCTCGCCGCCGTGGATCTCGGGTTCTGATGACGTAGCAGGCAGTGCGCGCAAATCGTCGACGCGCTGTGTTGTGGGTACAATTTAGCTATATAAGGCGACGCAGTAGTGGGTTTTTGTCATTACGACCGGAGGAGCCAGGAGACTTTGATCAGACTTTTATTTGGTCCCAAGGATTCAGGAGGCGGCAGCCGCCCGTAGGACTCACCGCCGCCCAGCCAGGGCAGGAAACATTGTCGAGGGAGCCTGGAACTTGCCGGTCTGCGGCGTAGGAATCGCCGCCAGTCGGCCTTGCCAGGAAACGCTTCAGCCTAATTTCGCCGGGAGAGCCTGGAGACTTGCCCGTCGGCGGTACAGGATCCGCCGTCAGTCGGCCCTCATAGGAGACGTTTCAACTTGAACATTGGTCCGGAGAGCCTGGAGGCTTGCCGCTTGCGGCGTAGGATCCGCCGTCTGACGGCATTGACAGTAGACGATCCGGCATGAACATTTGTCGGGAAGTCTTGAGTGTTGTCGGTCTGCGGCGCAGGAACCGCCGTTAGACGGCCTTGATAAAAGACGCTCCTGTGTAAATATTGGTCCGGGGAACCGTGGGAACGTGCGGACCTGCGGCGGCGCTCGTCGGGTTGTGTGCCGACAACAAGGTTACATACGACCCGAAGTGATTAGCTACCCTCGGCCGTGCCCGAAGGAGACGCTGCCCGGGACGGAGTTGGGTGTGCCCCGGCGGAGCTTAACGTGAGGCTTTTACGGCGTAGGATTCATCATCGGTCGGTATTGACGTAATATGACGTTAAGAAACGGTGATGCTGCCTGAGACGGATCATATTGTGTGGGTCATAGAGTGTGACTCGTCGCTGCAAGGCGGTGGCGCCCACTCCCCGACACAGTACTATGCAGCACGGTACTCGGAAGTCGTTGTCGGGAGAGGTTACAGCATCGCGCAGCTCGAGGCCCTCAATCTGGTCGTGGCACTCCGACACTTGGCCCCGATCCGCCCGCACATGTATACAATACACATTAACACGGACAACATGGCGTCCCAGCAGGCTCTCACGTCGGTGCCGGCAGGGATCCTGTTATCTGCGCCTGTGCCAGAGAGATATGGCTGTATGCGGCACACAACAGTGTTGAGGTGGTCATACGCCACAAGTCGGGCGTCGATATCCCGTTTGCAGACGCGCTCAGCAGGATGCATACCGACCAGGCAGCAAGACGGACGGCCAGGCGCATGATTGATGAGAGCGGTCTGCAGCCGGTATATGTCGATCATGACGACGTGCTTGTCTCATGCATATAATCGGTGTCCGGAATAGGGCGTGGCCGGTGCATTTGGACTATAATGTTGTGCTACTTATAAACTGTGACAAATCCTAATAATTGCCCTCTTTGCCACAGGTTATTCAAGACATCATCACTGCAAATTGGTCCAATTCCTGAAGGAAGGTCTGACCTGGAGTACCTGGAGAAACAAGAGTCGGCAAGCGGAGAACTACGTTAGATATGTCAAGGAACATGGCGGTGACCCATTGGTGCCGTCGCAGTATGATGTGATTTCATATGTAATGAGACTTCGGGAGCAGTTGACATCAGCAGGCGCGGTCATGAACTATCTAAGTGGAGCAAGGACTTGCGTGATGTCGCTCGGTGGTGACCCGGCTGCTTTCGATGCATACTTGGTCTCTATTGTTAAGCGCGGCGTGAGGCGGGTGAACACGCACACCCCAGTACAGGCGCCGCCCTTGACGCCTGATGATCTCATGGCAGTCGTGGACTATTTAAAGCCGACTGGCCCAAATGGTGCTGCTATGGTTGCTGTCCTAATAATTGGATATTTGACGCTGCTCAGACAGAGCAACCTGCTAACGCCGGAGACGACATCAGCTACAAGGCACACGCTGCGAGCCAAGGATATATCTCGCAGCGAGTCAGCCCTGATCATAAGGGTCCGCAGCTCCAAGACGTCCTGGGAATCAGCTTCGCCACACATTATCTACATTCCGGCAGTACCTGGATCCCGATACTGCCCAGTACAAGCATGGGAGACTTACTACCGGAAACTGAGGCCGCTTCCAGACGGCCCGGCCTTCCTGGATGCACTTGGGACGCCCATTACACCGAGGAGGGCTACCAGAGTTCTTCGCCACGCGCTCACAGCACTGGGCATCGGATCCGCGGGGGCAACGACCCTGCATAGTCTTCGCAGAGGTGGGGCTCAGGCCTGTGCCCGCCTCGGAGTTCCCCTTCAGAATATAAGAGACCTTGGTCACTGGAGATCGTCCGCAGTGCACGCTTATGTTCCTCGGAAGCCTTCGGTCTCGGCTCCGAGATTGCTATCAGATTCCTCTTGGCCATAGCATCTCTAAGCCTCGTTTCTAGCACTTGTGAGCTAACATTATGTAACCGGACGTTTTAACTTTACCTTGATTAAACTTACCATAACTATATTGCTGTCTTCGTGTTTTTCCTGATTATGCGTAATGCTTTGGCATTGCGGGTAATCAGGATCACGGAGACAGTACAAGGCGTGCCAGTAGCCAGGACGTCTTTGGCGCCGACTAGCGGAATTCTTAGAACTATAATTACTTAGTCGCCGGCTAGCGGTGTTCTTTTATTCTCGCCGCCGTGGATCTCGGGTTCTGATGACGTAGCAGGCAGTGCGCGCAAATCGTCGACGCGCTGTGTTGTGGGTACAATTTAGCTATATAAGGCGACGCAGTAGTGGGTTTTTGTCATTACGACCGGAGGAGCCAGGAGACTTTGATCAGACTTTTATTTGGCCTCCCACCCACCCCACGTATGGACTTGATAGGGCCATAGCATCTCTAAGCCTCGTTTCTAGCACTTGTGAGCTAACATTATGTAACCGGACGTTTTAACTTTACCTTGATTAAACTTACCATAACTATATTGCTGTCTTCGTGTTTTTCCTGATTAGTAACTAATTAGTAACTAATTAGTAAGGGCCTTACCTGGCAGGCCAGCTCCAGGTGGAAGGGGTCAGGAGTCAGGGGTCAGGGGTCAGGGTGGGGGTAGGTCTATTTGTGCACAGTCAGCAGTCACTCTGCGCGTACACTGAATCAATTTTCAGGATCACTGCAGTGTGCTTCACTTCTACCTTTGCATTGCTTGCTTGTTGGGGTTTTACATCCTAGCAACATGTAAAGTCATATCAGCACGGGTATTGTCTTGTGACAGTGCGCACTGATGGTGATTTTTATAGTGGTGCCACATTGGGAGACTGTAACAATGGCAACCGGCACCATGTCACACTATCCCACTCCATCACATTATCTTGATACTCAGCAAACCAGTCATTGCCTTACCCTAGTAATACAGAGCATGAGGCTAGGTGGTGACAAATATTAATTTTGTAAGTCATTGGTTTGACTTGGCTGGGATTCGAAGCCACAACCTTCCACACCACAGGAAACCAGAGCTCTTACCGGTATGGCCACCGTATCTGGCCTCTGTCCGAGTATGGCCACCGTATCTGGCCTCTGTCCGAGTATGGCCACCGTATCTGGCCTCTGTCCGAGTATGACCACCGTATCTGGTCTCTGTCTGAGTATGACCACCGTAGCTGGCCTCTGTCCGAGTATGACCACCGTATCTGGCCTCTGTCCGAGTATGGCCACCATATCTGGTCTCTGTCCGAGTATGGGTCGGTCCTGAGTAGGGCTTGGTGGCTATCGACCTCAGTATCACGCATGCATGTATAGGTCATACCAACCAACTAGACCCGGACACCAAGTGAGTTGAGTGCCCACTTACTGTGTAGCAGGTTGTGGGTTTCAAACCCTGGCTGAGTCAAACCAATGACTTGAAGATGTACACTTGTCGCCAAATAACCATGTGCTTAGGATTGCTAGGATAGAGTAACGGGAAGTTGAATGACGAAGACTAATTATTGGTGATAGAAATGTTCTCCATCTCTGCAAAAGCACTACACCTCCTTTTAGCTGCTGCCACCATTTCAGTGTGAATCTGGAAGTGAGCTGACGTCGGGAAGACATGGGGTTTGACTTACTTGTGTGCTCACAGTGCGCCCCTGCGTGTCCCGGCATGCACATGCACTTGTAGCCGGCGACCCGGTCGTAGCACCGGCCGCCATTTTGACATGGGTTAGAACCACACTCGTTGATGTTTATTTCGCAGTGAAGACCTATCGGGGAAGAAACACACAGACCATCAAGTTAGGCGAGGATTCCATTAAAGCGCAGTGTGACACATGACCAATGTGTGTTGTACAACATGTAATGTACTCAAGTTAGGTGAGGATTCTATTAACGCACAGTGTGACACGTGACCAATATATGTTGTACAACATGTGAGGTATTCAAGTTAAGTGAGGATTATATTAAAGCGCAGTGTGACACATGACCAATGTGTGTTGTACAACATGTAATGTACTCAAGTTAGGTGAGGATTCTATTAACGCACAGTGTGACACGTGACCAATGTGTGTTGTACAACATGTGAGGTATTCAAGTTAAGTGAGGATTATATTAATGCACAGTGTGACACGTGACCAATGTGTGTTGTACAAGATGTAATGTACTCAAGTTAGGTGAGGATTCTATTAACGCACAGTGTGACACGTGACCAATATATGTTGTACAACATGTGAGGTATTCAAGTTAAGTGAGGATTATTTTAATGCACAGTGTGACACGTGACCAATGTGTGTCATACAAGATGTAATGTACTCAAGTTAGGTGAGGATTCTATTAACGCACAGTGTGACACGTGACCAATGTGTGTTGTACAACATGTAATGTACTCAAGTTAGGTGAGGATTCTATTAACGCACAGTGTGACACGTGACCAATATATGTTGTACAACATGTGAGGTATTCAAGTTAAGTGAGGATTATATTAATGCACAGTGTGACACATGACCAATGTGTGTCATACAAGATGTAATGTACTCAAGTTAGGTGAGGATTCTATTAACGCACAGTGTGACACATGACCAATGTGTGTTGTACAACATGTAATGTACTCAAGTTAGGTGAGGATTCTATTAACGCACAGTGTGACACGTGACCAATATATGTTGTACAACATGTGAGGTATTCAAGTTAAGTGAGGATTATATTAATGCACAGTGTGACACATGACCAATGTGTGTCATACAAGATGTAATGTACTCAAGTTAGGTGAGGATTCTATTAACGCACAGTGTGACACGTGACCAATGTGTGTTGTACAACATGTAATGTACTCAAGTTAGGTGAGGATTCTATTAACGCACAGTGTGACACGTGACCAATATATGTTGTACAACATGTGAGGTATTCAAGTTAAGTGAGGATTATATTAATGCACAGTGTGACACATGACCAATGTGTGTCATACAAGATGTAATGTACTCAAGTTAGGTGAGGATTCTATTAATGCACAGTGTGACACGTGACCAATGTGTGACACATGACCAAACATTGAATGACCCCATAAGTGGAAAAGTGGGGGGAGTCGCTTGAGTTATGATTGGGGCCTACCCTGAGTTTGGAAGAATGAGAGCAGGCAAAGCCAGAAATAGGAGAGCTACAACTGGAACAACGGTCGTGGTTCTTTTGTCAGAATTGAAGCCATTTGTCAATTCAGGTTTATTTACACAAAAATGGTATATACAGTATAATGTGAGTGAACAATAGCTGCTAAACACACCCTTTCAGCATATATCACCATGAATTTCGGATAGGTACCTACAATAACCACAACAATATGGCAACACTATTGGCATGTAACTACATCGATTTTAAATGGATCAATGTGACTGAACATTTTCATGGTGCTTAGAATGTGGGCAGACGTTATCTTACTTATTCACCTGTTCAGTTAGGTAAAGTTGATGTTCTGTTACGTCCTAGCAACATCAAAGCTTTAGGTAGGTCAAGGTCAGTTGGAGTTAGACAAGGAGTATGCCATTGTCAGTTCAATAGGAATATTCTAGTGTTACCCCATCGTGGTTAGTTGCAGTTTGGTTAGTTGCAGTTTGCTGCAGTTATGGAAGTACACAATCAAAAACCAAACGATTATGCAACTTTTATCAAGTTCTGCTTCCCGGGACTAATTAATCTAGTCTCTGGACTCTGTTATTCACTAATGGGAGCAGTATTAACTCTCATTGTGGAAGTTCTTTGTTGTAGATACTGATGAGGTGAACATTAAAATAACATTAAAATTACAACAAGACCAAATTGGTCTTACCTGTGAACCCCGGGTTACACGTACAGGTGAACGTGTTTCCGTAATCTACGCAGTCCGTAGCATTGGAACATGGGCTTGGGTAGCAGAGGTCCACCTAGAAACAAATAAACACATTCTTAAAGAGATGGTAACATGACCAACGCAACTTTACTTTACAGTTATTACGATAACAGATGACTAGTTATAGTTTGTATAGCTCGAGACAATTTACTCTCACTGAGTTATTTAGACCCTAAAGACCTGGCCACATAGCCGTTAGTGGACGTAGTTGAACGTAGGTGAACGTAGTGGAGGCTAACGTGGGTCAAACGTGGTGTAAGTTTGTTAAGCCCTGGACATACACGTTAGTGAACGTAGTTGAACGTAGTTGAACGTAGTGGAGGCTAACGTGGGTCAAACGTGGTGTAAGTTTGTTAAGCCCTGGACATACACATTAGTGAACGTAGTTGAACGTAGTTGAACGTAGGATAGATTAACGCGGGTCAAACGTGGTGTAAGTACATTTAACTATGGTGAAAAAAGTCAAGGTATGGCAGGTTTTGGTATGGATAAATACGTTATGGCATGGATGCTGGTACGTTCAACTACGTTCAACTATGTTCAATGTAAGTTAGCCTCAACTACGGTCAACCACGGTCAACTATGTCCAAGTATGCTAAAGTATGCTACAGTACACTACAGTATGCTAGAATACATTAAGACAGACTTTGCCACAGTACGTTAGCCCCTAACAGAGCGCCGCTCTTTTGAACATGTCCAAAGATGAAATCAAAACTCACGGCCCACCCACATTATTACCAAGTTAGCATGATGGAGAAGTATGGATGCCGGTACGTTCAACTACATTCAACTACGTTCAGCTACTTTGAACTGCGTTAGCCTCCACTACGTTCAGCTAGGTCCACTAACGGTTATGTGACCATGACTTTACTACAACCTGAGGGTCTCTGTGGTCAAGCTGTGGCCAGTAGTGTCATTCATCCCTAATGACTCACCTCAGTGATGTAGGCTATATTACACACTTGGCAATATTACACACTTGGGAAGTAGTTAAAACCCTACTATGACTTAAAGTAACATAGACGGTTTTATAATATGCCTTATAATCTATGCAAGTCCACCATTCCCTGTGTGACGTCACAACACTAATACTAATAGCCACGCGGTACTGAGAAGTGAGATTCTAATAGTGCTTTGCAGACCAATCCCAACCTATTGGGTTCAAGCTCAAGTCATTCATTCTAAGTACGATCTTTCATTAAGACACATAAAAGATTAATGCAAGGGATACATGGTAAGATCACGTGACCGGACCTTTAATGCAATGGTTCTTGAACACTGCCAGATGGCAATAACAAATCAATATAATATGGAAGTGATCACCAGTGCATCATTGTCTGGTGTCGTGATGGCTTGTTTTATCAGAAATATAGACACGTGCATCTACTACCGACATAGGTACCCCATCCTGATATTACCTTAGATGGTTCTAGGACGTAAAACAACAACAAACAAACATAGTTACTAGCTCGATAGGGGATTAGCTTGCAGTTTTTCAGGAGGTACGCAGATTCTTTCAGTGATGGAATAAAATGCTATAGTAAATAGACAATATACACATTTACATCATATATTTTAATTTTCTTTTAAAATTGTTATCTCAGGGGGTACGCAGTCGTATACCTGCCTATATGGAAGCTAGGCCCCATACACATACTTTGTTGTTATTGGTAAAACAGTTTATTCATCAGAACATACATTTCTTTTCAGCGCTGAGGCACGGGCCTTCCGGCCCTTTACATAACATTGTAAATAGGTAGTTCAGCAGTCTCTCGATCGAATATGAGATATATTTAGTTCGAAATACAGAAAATATAAATGTTGTCAACTGGAATTTGCATCAATGGGTTACACAGAATGACTGCTAAGCCCTATCCATTGTCTAGTGTTGCTGTGATCAAACACGGATAGTAAAAACATGAATACAATATATTAACATAATTACCATCAAAGTAACACTTCTTTTAGTCTAAATTTAGAACTTTTCTAGATCTCAAATCCAGGCGTCAAATGTGTTGACAAGCAGTTGCCCTGCAACAGCGGGTTTAATAAGCTAGCTCTGTAGGGGACACTATAATATCATGAACAGAGCATCATATTTGGTATCGCTATTCTATATCCTTATTATCCATTGAGCTTTGCACCAAAAAAGCAACTCGTTCTACTGCCACCAGGTGGTGGGTTGGTGATGGAAATGGTCTATAGTGGCGCCACCTTTTATCCATTGATTTTTGCAACAAAACGTTACTTTTGCCACTGCCACCAAGTGATGGTTTGGTGATGGAAATGGTCTATAGTGGCGCCACCTATTATTTATTGAGCCTCCCAATAAAAAAACACTCTTACCACTGTCACTAGGTGATGGTTTGGTGGTGGAAATGGTCTATAGTGGCGCCACCTAGTATTTATTGAGCCTCCCAATAAAAAAACACACTCTTACCACTGTCACCAGGTGATGGTTTGGTGGTGGAAATGGTCTATAGTGGCGCCACCTATTATATATCCAGCTTCCCTATGACAAAATCCCTAAACACTTCTGATGCCTGACACTGTAAGGTGGTTGGTTGATAAATTGGGGATCATCTGTGGCAGACAAGCTTCACTCAGGCAGCCTTCATCTCTTCCGTCCCGAGCTTGCCTCGATGGAAATCCCCCATCTACAGTCTGCCCATGAATGCTTGTTATTTTCTCTGGTGGATTAATGGATCAGAGCCGAAACACTTGCATATGTATGTATATTCCCCTGCTTAATCAACAAATGTATCACCCTCCTGCATAACCTAAATAAAAAGATGATTATATAAATGTAGTTAGGCCAGCCATACTAAACCTTGCACTACTGTGCTACCACACTACCCGGTATTTCAAAACAAGACTAGCTTTAAATTGTTATAATTCCAGTTGAATAACATATATTTTTGGTTAAGTTTGAGGGTCGTTCTGATCACCACTTCTCTGTTAATCGGTGCCGCCAACTCGCATCATTATACTCCACTGATGCTTCACCACGTATGGGTTGTGAATAGTTTTGTTTTTTTTGCCTACCATACACATTTCATATTAATGTTGATGTTTTTTTTTACTAACTTTGGTCACTTCGACCAGATTGGCATCCACTTTGAGCCACATTACCACAAGTGTTGTTAACCATGCCATTAGATAGTGTCACCGATATGGTTTACTGAATAATGGTACAGGTGGATTCCACCAGATGGCAGCACTATATTGAAACTGGACCGTGCATGAGTCCGGAATATAGCAGAGAACATAGATATATATACGGTCTCTAAATATAGTCAGAGACCGTGAATATATATAATGACAGTTCAACACAACATTGGTCCAGGAAGTGAGGCAGAGCCTAGCTTTAACCCGTGCACAGCATAGGTTAAAGCTAGTGAAGTGGGCGAGACTATAATTAAGCTGTGGCAGGTGCGGGCTTGGGTCGAGCAACCCATATTTCCAAATGCGGGCTGCTCGCCAACTTTCATATGGAATGCATTGGAAGTGGCCATTCTTTGGATGGAAGAGTATGATGATAGATGAAAATGAGTTGACTATCCCTCACTCCCTCTCTCGCCCCCTCCACCTCCCCCTCCCACCTATCCATACATCTACACCCCTACCCACCCAAACCCCCCACTCCATTTGATTTGAATACTCCTCATTTCCATATCACCGAATTTGACGCAGCATATAAAGCCTGCTGGTCTCCACCCTCCTCTCATCAGTACACCCTCTTCTCATCAGTACACCTTTCACCATGTGCAGAAGGGGATTCTGAAGCATCCGAGATCGATTCTGATATCGATACCATCATCAGCATTGGATTTGTCAGCAGAAGCAGCGAGAGCTATCAATCTCAAGAGATCGAGTATGTACTTCTCCTCAGATAGTGAAGGGCAGGAAGAAGAAGAGGAGGGGAGCTAACAATTATCGTTCCCTCCCCCTCTCCCTCTCCCTCTATACTTGAAGATGGAGTTGAATCCTTCAAGAGTTGAACAATTGAGTTGAAGGAGAAGAAGAAGAAGAATGAGGAGGAGGAGGAGGAGGATAAGTTGCTGGGGAGTAAGAAGCGTCGCAAGATCGCTTCATTCTTAGTTATTCCCTGGGGAATAGATGCTTCGCATTTTGATGCTGCCAACCTGCCACTGGGGAACCAAGTTTTTGTGGAGCGTGTGAGAGGAGCTGGAGCAAAACTTGGTATAAAGATCACCTAATGGACTCGTTCTGGAGGAGATGACTTTGCAGGGGATGTCAAGTGATATGACATCCAGGCGAGTGCAATGCCATCAGCAGAAACAGTTAATCCTGATGGTAGGACTCTGCTGACGAGCAGCAATCGTTATTTTATGGGCTTTGATGAAAACGCCATTGGCATCTTGCTCGAGAGCATAGATGACATGATTCGGGCCCTCAAAACAGCTAAAACAGACCGACGTTTTGGGGGCTTCCACATTAACTTTGGACGTGGCGTGTTTGGTGTGATTGAACGCGACAGCTCCCGTATCGACTTTCGTAAATGGTTGGTTTTAAGTTCAGAAAAGCTGAAACCTGTGGAGAAAAGGGCGCTAACACCCTGCAAGCAGGGGATGTATTTGAATGTCGCACAGCTGGAAAGGTTAAACAAGTTCCTGAAGGAACAGCTCCACTCATTCCTCTTTCCTTATGGAGCATTTGAGGTAAAGTGTGATGATCCATCCCACAAATCCCACCAGTGCGATATCTGCACTCGAGTTGCACTACTGCCTTTGGAGATTCAGTTAACTAAGTTGATGACTAAGGCTAAACTTGTCTGAGGAAGAGGAAGAAGAGTCAGAGGAAGAGGAATTTAAATTACTACTACTACTTCTTTTACTATTACCATATATATATACTTTTCATATGAACAATTGTTATCTTTGTTTAATAAAACAAAACAAATAAACAACTTTTCTGTGTTATGTTCATTTATTTTCATGCTGACTGAATATATATATATATATCAATAGATAACATTCTCTTTCCATTTAATAATAATAATAATATAAATATTGTTGCTGAACATAATAATACAAATAAAAATACTACTACTAATAATAATAATAATATTCATGAAATCTATTCCACATTTTATACAACTTTTCACTTTGAATCATTTCTTGTATTGGAGAAAATATATATCAATCCAATCTCCATTTAATGATGATGATGATGTTGAACAGAATAATAATACTATTCAAGGCATTTTACACAACATTGCACTTTGAATCATTTCTTTCATTGGGGAAAATACAATGAAAAATAAGGATAACATGAATATGCACATCATTAGAAGCATTCCCCAACATTTTTTGTTCTCATTAACATAGCTCAAATAGTGTTTTCATCAGTGAAATTTTCATCACTATTATCAACTCTCACTTCAATATTCGCATTACACATGCTGGAATCAGTGAAATCTCCCTCTCTTGATGAAAGTTCTCTCTTTTTTGGGGAGGGAGGGTTATATTTGGTTGGAAGTTTCCACATGTCATCATCTTTTCCACCACTACCGCCACCTCATACATTCAAATCAATGGTTATAGCTCTCTATCCATCTAACAAGTAATACGTTTTTCAAAAACATATTCATTTATACTTTGACTTATTCTCACTCAGCTACATGGATATTACTTTTCTTCCATCACTTTCATCAGCATCTTCATCATCATCAACATCATAATCTCCATCATCATTATCAACATCAGTAGCAGTCCACCTTCTTCTTTTTTTCCTGGTTCATTCACACAATTTCTATTTCAAATGTTATTCTACTCATCACTCAAAAGAAAGTTTGATTTTCACCCCTTTTTTTTTGCATGAAAGAAGAAGGTGGACATCATGATGATGTCAATGAGAGATTTCTTTTTTTTTTAAAGTGGAAGGAATAATTTCACTTTCCTCCTTTGTTTAAGGGAGAAATACTCCCCTTCCAATTCTCCAATCTCTGAAATTTTCCCCTCCCCGGTCCCCTCTCTATTGATGTTGATATTACCATCCTGCGATTTGGAGGGAAAGACCCTTTTCTTGGGAGGAAGAGGATAGGAAATAGCGGATTCTCTCATTTCAATTTTATTTTCAATTTGTTGACGTCGCTTCTGACGCTCTTCTCATTTTATTTGTCGAAAAAGCATGAATAAGATGAGGGGTCTTCCATATTGAATCCTCCTCCTCTTATTCCTCAAGCACTGGCTTGTTACCCCCTCCACATGTATCATCAACATCAATAACATCATCAATAGCATCAATAACATCAATGGTAAAATCAACACTGACAGCAAAAGCCTCATCATCTACTTCAACATCTTCAACATCATCAACATCAACAACAGCATCATCAACACTTACAACAGCATCATCAACATTTTCATCAACATCTTCATCCCCATCTTCAACAACATCTACAACAAAATCTCTCATCTACAATAATTACTTTATCTTCAACATCATGATATTTATCTTGATGTATATGCTGATGTTGCAGATGTGGTTGTCGATGTTGATGTTGATGTTGATGTTGATCTTGCTGATGATATTTTTGATGATGATGTTGCTGATGTTGACGCATACCCATTCTCTCCACCAGCTTTCTAGCGCACTCTAGAGCTGAGTCGCTACTAGAGAGTTCACTATTTTCTTTATGTAATATAGCTATTGAAATGGGAGAAGTAAAATGAAGAGGAGGGGTGTGTAGCTCCCTCAATTTTGAGTTCTCCACATCCTCTGGTTCTAGAATATCTCTCAAAGAAAGAGGGGATGAGGAAAAATGTGAAGGAGTCGGAAGTATAGGAGAAGAAATATCTCCCGGTTTCACCATCATAATTTCTACATCCGATAACAAACTATCATTCTCATTATTATTATTATTATTATTATAATTTTGAATATCTGATTCAGGAAGATTTAAATTCATGACTAACGTTTCAAAACTGAGTGAATTTGAAGTATCTACAAACTCATTAATCATTTCAATCAGTGATTCATTAGCTAGTGGAGAGGGTGGAGCAGGTGGGGAGAACTCAATGAGAAAATTACTTTCAGTGTCAGTGGCACTGTCACTAACAGTGTCAGTGACAGTGTCAGTAACAGTGTCAGTGACAGCAATTACATTATCTACACTAGGATTTGGGGTGGAGGTCTCCAGAGGGAGGAAGGAGATGTTGCTCTCTTCATCGACACTAGAAATGAGAACGGAGTTTTGAGGAAAAGAGATGGAGATAGGAGTATCGGAGATGGGAATGGGATAGGAGATGGGTGAGGGATTGGAGGTGGAGAGAGGGATGGGGCTGAAGAAGGTTTGTGGAATGGGAGAAGGAGGAGGAGGCATGGAAAAATCAGAGGGAGTAGAAGCGTGAGTGGGAATGGGAGTAGGAATGTGATTTCGATTAGGAATAAGACTAGGAAAAGGAGAGGGAGAAAGGATTGGAATAGGAGAACGAGAAGGAGAGGGAGACCAAAATCTATTCTTTTTGATTAAGTTTAACCTCCCATCCTGCTCTTTCTCCAGGATCACATCGCTTGGAAGCGATACTCATCGCATCACTGCATCCATGTTGCGCTGCACAACAGCGTGCATTTTCCGCATCGCGATACTCTGCTGGAAATGGAGATCAGCACGACTAGCGAAACTTACTGCCGATAACTGTAGTTGTGCGCCTGCTGCCTCCATTTCCTCCAATCCACTCTCCAGACTCTCCAAAGCCAAAGACAGTCGCCGTACTCGATCTTTCATCGCAGCAATCGATATCGTTTTCCATCTCTGGCTTGTGTGGCAGTACTTGAGCGCATCAGATTTTGAGAAAAAGGGAGAATAGTAGTGAGAATAAATAAATAAATAATAATAATGAAATCTGCATCTGTCATCATTTTCTCAATCTATTTGATGAAAGTAAGATATTTCATTTAGTAATACACATTATTCGAAAACGTGAAAAGTATTTGAAAATGTGAAAAGTATTTGAAAATGTGAAAAGTATAACAGACTAGACATGTATGTATAAATGAATGAACGAATGAATGAAAGAATGAATGAAAGAATGAATGAAAGATTGAGAAGATGAATGAATGAATGAATGAATGAATGAATGAACGAATGAATGGATGAATGAACGAATGAATGAATGAATGACAGAATGAATGAAAATGAATGAAAGAATGAATGAATGAAATATTTGATTAAATAATAATAGCGACTTACCCTTCTCCTTCTCCTCCTCCTTTTCCTCGACGATGGATATACTTGAAGGTCGCTCCTTTAGACATGGTGGGACTGCTTCACTCAATCACTCACTGAACATAAAGCTGTCAGAAAGCTGTTACTTGACGACTCCAGGGGAATCCCCCTACTCTCACACCCTCTCCCACTTCCACTCCCACTCCAAGAAGGAAGGATGGAGCGTCTTTTTTTTATCAATTATAGAAAAGTGATAAGACGTTGTACTGATATGTAGTGACTATCTCACGTGGTATTGATGTGTGGTGTCTATCTCATGCGATAATGATGTGTGATGTCTATCTCACGTGGGATTTATGTGTGGTGTCTATCTCACGCGGTATTGATGTGAAATAAAAGGAGTTTCCCCCCTTCTCTCTTTAATTAATTATTTATTATTTATTTCTTATTTATTTCTCACTGTATATTTGCTCCGGGCCACTCTTTTGCCCCGGGACTGCCATCTCATTGCCGCTTGGCTCAGTCCAGCCTTGACTGCACGCCAAGCACTACTTATTTTTAACTGTGAAAAGTGCTGTGAGAGGTAGCTGTCAACCTGCTGCCTGCTGCTACCTTCTACCTGTCAAGCTTCTACCTGTCAGCAACAGTCAATACAGTCAACCTGATACCTGTATTGGAAGAGGAGGACAAGGTCTGAGGGAAGGCAAAGGATTCTCGTGAGATAAAACCATTACATAGTAATATCAAGCCTCGACGACTTTGTCGAATTTCTCCGGGTCGAGTTTCATTGCCGCCATTTTGAATGCAGCCGGCGGCGGTGGGCAGCGGGAATTGCTTCGTGTCGGTTGACTTCGATTTGTATTATTCGACCGACATGATAGTCGAGTTAGGATATATATATATTCCAGTTAAACTTATTCGACATGCTAGATTCGTGAGCTAAAACATTTATTTATTTTAATTGTTTTATGTCTGTCGAGTTGGACGAAACAGACATAATTATAATGGTGGCCAATTATAACGTTAAACAGGCCACGAATCCATATACTTGATCAATGCTATAGACAAACTTATGTGTGTGTCGATTAAGCTCCAGAGTGCCTAAATAAATAATTTTATTAGTGAACTCTAAAATAAAATGGACGGTAAAAAAGATGGCGTCTTGATTGTCGAGGTCTCTTTACAACCATTATGCTAGTCATTGCTAGTCAAGCATTTTCATTCATACATTGCCCTATGACAAATGAACTAACTTAAGTGAATGCCGGCATTACACTTATACTCCTCTATATTTATACATAGTTCTTATTCTTATACTTACCAATTATATTTTATACACCTTTACACTACATCCAATAAGAATTGAACATAGGCAGCAGCAAAGAACATCACTCCATTGATTTTTGCTATGGTTCTCACATATAATTGAACCGCCTTTAACACTCGATCTACTTCAAACATCGGTACTGCTTCACTACATAACTTACACAAGTATTTATTATGCCGAAAGATTTTTGTGATACTTGTGGCGCAGTACACAAGAAAGGAAATAAAACACAGTGTGAGGAAAAGCAGGGTACTGCGGGTCCAAAAACAAAGTCACGCTCAATCCGCCAGGTACCGGATACTGAACATAAAATGTCGGACGACCAGAACACTGGAGGTGTTGAAATCATCGCCATGTCGTCTGAGGAGCGACTTAAACAACTGCAGAAGGAAGTAAGGGTGCTCGAGGTTGAGGACGAGCTGGCTGCCTTGGAGGAGCGAAAAAGAATACTCCTATTAAAGCAAGAGAGACGCCACCAACCCAGCACAGGAGCACGACGGGATGTGGGCGAGGACGTTCGAGATGCGAGCTCAGGATACGCTTGCGACGACGGGGGGGCCAACCAGACGACCCGTTACATGGACGCGACTTTCGTCGGGAAACCGGAAGATGGCTTCTGCTCTTACGGGAGGGACGTAAGCCGTTCACGATCTACCGTACGCCGACGGAGGACTTCGAGCAGTGCATCGTTCAGCAGGAGTGCCAGTAGACGACGCAGAAGTAAGTGGAGCCTCAAGAGGTTCCCTGTCGGAAAGAGAGATATCGGTAAAGTGAATTGTTACGAGTTGATATCTGCCACGGGCCAGTGGGCACTCGGTATAAAGGAGCTGGGCATTAAAGACTTGAGGGCCTTGTTGGAGCACATTGTGTTTCTGGCCCATAGGGCACGCACAAATGAATATTTCGACTCGGCTCACACTGACTATGATCGGTCAATTAGAACACTGGCCGAGGAGATAGGCTTTGCTGCTTTCTCTAGCGCCAACAGGGGCTCGAGTGTCCTATTTTATTCTTCGCTCAATGTAAGATCGAGGAACTCCGGAACGACAGGCTACGCCACCAGAAAGCCGGGTAGTCAAACTAAGAGGCCTTGCTACGCGTGGAATGGCGAGAAGGGCTGCACACGAGGCGAGGCTGAATGTAGATTCGGCCATGTCTGCTCAAAGTGCAACGGAAAAAGGCCACAAGCGTCCAGCATGCAGGGAGTGACAGTGGGCGCACTCTCAGGAGCCCAGCCAGGGGCTAGAGGTCTTTGCAGGTGACCAGGGTTACAGGGCGATTGGTTTAAACCACACCTGTGATGCCGACATGGAGAAAGGGGTCTTTGGAGGTGACCGGCTCGACAATCAGGATAATAGGGTCTTTGTAGATGACGGTGAGGACTGTGCTGATATAGGGGTCTTTGTAGGTGACCGCATGTGCTGTGTGGAGAATAGGACTCCTACAGATGAACTTCATAATGTGGACGAGGGGGTCTTTGCAGGTGACTACGTTACACACAAGATGGGGGCTGATATGGAGGACACCCCACCACGAAGCCCCGAGCCTGTGATAGATTCCAACCAATTATCTGACAGTCAAGGATTACAAGTACCTGAATGATTGATTGATTGATTGATTGGTGGTTGCTTTACGCCGTGTCGGCAGCATAGGCCATATTCACGGTGAGAAATGTTAGTTTTTTGTTCAAACCATCGCTTTTACATGTAAAAGCAGACAATCAATTATGTGCCAATAGACACTAAATAAATTAGAAAGCTCACAATCATATATCTGTGGTCAAGGGAAACAAATTCCCATAGAAAAAGAAAAGTTTCATTAATAATTAATAGAATCCATTTAGTAAACTATATAAGGTGGTACAGTCCAGCTGCCCTCAAAAAGGCTAAAATGTTTTCCTGTTTTACCTTAGTAAAAAGGTCATGCATACTGCCTGCAGTGTAGAACCGTTGGCGCAGGGCCAACAAATCAATGCAACTTAGTAAAATGTGTTTGAGTGTCAGTGGGGACTGACACCCAATACATTCAGGGGGAGGTTCCCCCTTGAGCAGAAAAGCATGTGTAAGCCACGAGTGGCCAACACGGCAGCGACTAAGGACCACTTGGTCCCGCCGACCTCCCGCATGAGTCTGTGGTGGCTTTCCCACAGATGGTTCAATTTCTTTAAGTTTATTGATGTTTTCATCCCACTCATGTTGCCATTTGGATTTTATGTGGGTGGCTATTAGTGGTTTCAGATCAGAGTGAGGGATCAGACACAGTTCAAGATCACAGTTCAGGGCCTTCTTCGCAGCCCGATCAGCTCGTTCGTTTCCTTGTATGCCAGCATGGCCAGGCACCCAGCACAGGTGGATATCATACCCATCTGTTGTCAGTTGGTTCATTTTATAAATGACCGTTGCTAGAATAGGGTGATTCGTTTTCAGTCCAGCAACAGCCAGGAGGCAAGAGAAGGAATCACTGTATATAACATAGTTAGTGTGGTTGGATACCTCGATACACTCCAAAGCGAGAAGGAGTGCTCGGGCCTCTGCAGTGAAAATCGAGCTCTGATCGGGCAAACGTACACCAAATTTTTCCCGTCGGCAGACTGCCGCAGCAGCTACCCGGCTTTGGTCTTTCGAACCATCAGTGTATATGGAGAGGTGGTCTGCAAACTGGCCTTGAATCTCTGCATGCAGTCCTTTGTACTCGAGTGGATGTGTCCCAGATTTCCTCAGTTCCGTGAGTCGGAGGATAACCGATGGCTTTCTCAACGACCACGGGGGATGTTCTGGGACTTTGGCATCCTCCAACATGTCCAAATCCACGCCTAAGGCCTCCAAATGAGGTTTCATTCGGAGCCTCAGTGGCCGGATGTAATTTGGCCTGGCTTCATACCTGGATTCGTCATGTTGCTCGAATAGACAATTGTGTGCAGGATTCAATGCATTAGTTTTTATCTTGACTACATATTGCATGGCCAGTTTGATTCTCCTGTTATTAAGTGATGGTTCATTGGCTTCGACGTAAAGGCTCTGAACTGGTGAGGTGTGGAAGGCCCCAAGGGCCAAGCGCAGTCCCTGGTGGTGGATCGTGTCTAGCAGCCCAATATATGATTTCCTTGCGGAACCATATACTATGCTGCCATCCAGTCCTGAATGCATACAGGACTGGATGCAAGTGAGAAACTGTGAGGGTTGTCTGGAAGTGACTATCAGTGAATTCGAGGGCTCCTCGCCCATCGTGTTCTAATGAACAAATGACTGTGACAGGGGTGTTTGTTCTTGTGTATACCGCCTTGAGGGTGTTGTTTGTCAATTGAAGCCTTGTCATTTTTTCGCTGAACTGTTTCTCAGGGGCGGCATTGATCCTGAAGCCTATTATATATTACGAGGGATAGTCTTCGGTTTTCAGGTGATAAATACTGAATTTGACAACAGCTACGAAAACAACAATAGCTTGTTGGCATGGGAGCGGGACATTATCGAAGCGAAATTGGCTGTCAAATTAGACCAGGATGTCATTTCTTGTGTTGACTACAAACCACAATGTGTCCACTCCATGTTTGTCGTCCCAAAGGAGGGCGGGGGGGGGGTCAGCTGGTTATCGACTGTAGTAAGCCCCGTGATAGGTCGGTCAATTCGGCCACTAGTGAGGTCGCCCATACGTTTAAATACCTAAGTGTCGATAATGTAATCGACAATCTTGAGCGGGGGGACCACCTATCTTCTATTGGCATAAAGGATGCCTACAGGGCCGTCAAGATAAACCCTAGGGACCGCATAAGGCAGGGTCTGAAGTGGAAATTTAGGGACGATGACAGAGTCAGATATATGGTCGACAATCGCCTATCAATGGGTCTTGCCTCAAGCCCCTTTATATTTACAAAAATATCTAATTTGATTGTAAGATGTGCAAAGAGGGAAGGCATAAAACGGGTCATCAATTACCTCAATGACTTCTGTATTATCTGTGATTCATGGGATCACAATGCTATTGACCAATCAAAACTAATTGCAATAATACGTAGGTTGGGGTTCTCACTAAGCTTTCGAAAGTTGCTCTCCCCGACTCAGAAAATGCGTTTTCTTGGGATCGACATTGATACTATAAAATTAGAATTAACTCGCCCCGCTGATAAGCTGATTAAATTATACCGAGTTTTGGCTCAATTCCGGGGTCGGAGGAAAGCAAAATGGAAGGATCTTGAGAGACTGGGGGGTCTGCTTGCACATTGTGCCAAGGTGATCCGGGGAGCCCGTACCTTCTGCCGTGGGATCTTTGATCTCATTGCCTCCATCAGGGATCCTTATCACTACACCAGGTTGGGTGTGGGCTTCCGCCAGGACATTGAATGGTGGGAACGCTTTGCCGCACGTTTTAACGGTAAGGCTGCCATGCTAGGAAAATTTACGCGGGTCTGCTCAGTTTATAGCGATGCCTCAGGCTGGGGTATGGGGGCTACCCATGGGGCCGATTGGTTAGTCGGCTGTTATAAGGGAGAGGATGATATAGCGCTTGGTGACTATGCTGGGCACCATCATGTCTCACCCGAGGAGGGGTTGGACTCTGCTCATATTAACGTAAAAGAAATGGCGGCCGCATTTGAGGCAGCCACACGCTGGGTGCATGGTTGGGGGGGGGCCTCGATAGTGTTCATGACTGACAGCGTTGTGGTCCAGGCTGCGCTGAACACGGGCCGCTCCCGCTCACGGAAGATCATGGTTATCTCCGAAAGCTTTTCTGGATGGCGATCAAACAAAACTTTATATTCATTTCTTCCTATATTCATACTTCGAGAAATATCACTTGTGATGCATTGAGCAGGCTGGGGGATGTTGGAAGTGCTGCTAGGATAGCAGCTGTTGATAAAGCATGGCTCATGTGTTGTAGAAAGATTTTTGAGGCCCCCTTTTCTTTTCCTTCCAGGGCGGGAAGCACTGGCAAGGGAGCAGCAGCTATATGAGAGCCGGTTTTATTCCGCCAATTCCTGGTCTTCAAGGGCGGTTCAAATTAAGCGTTATTTGACCTTTGTCGATCAGTTCGGGGAAAACAGGGCTCCTTTTCCCTGCACCTCGAAGTGGGTCGCTCTTTATGCGACCTGGCTTGCCAGGGATCTATCTTATAGATCTATATTGAACTATTTGTCAGGTCTAAATTTTTACTTAAAACAGAATGGTTGTCAAACTATCCTCTATGCCGATTACTATGTATCTGCAACTTTGAAGGGCATAAGACGTGAGAAGGGTGATGCACCAAAGGCTGCACCCCCCCTCTTACCACATATGTTGGTTAAAATTGTTGGGGGGTTTGACCCTGAACTCTGGCCATACCGCCTGGCGCGCTGCGATCTTGCTGTCCTTCCGCACATTACTCAGGAAGAGCCAGGTCACGGACTCAGAGGCCTCCCTTAGACGTTCAGATTTTACATTTTTTGATTGGGGTATGATAATTCGAGTAAGGCACTCTAACACTATCCAATTTACTGAGCGTGTGCTAGAGATACCAGTCACCAAATGCGTTAACCGGGCACTTTGTGCGGTATTTTGGACCAAAAAACATTTTGAGGAGATACCTGCTACTCAGGAGGAAATAGCGTTCAGGCTTCCGGCAGAGTCGGGCTCAAACCCCATGTCTTATCGCTCATATCAATCTATGTTGAGACTTTTTGCCAGTAGGGCGGGTCTGGCTGAGTGCCACTTTACCTCTCACTCCCTGCGCCGGGGCGGCGCGACTTATCTTGCCATGTCTGGGGCTACGATCGAGGAGATAAGGTTGAGAGGGGACTGGGCCAGTGAGACGGTTTATGCTTACTTAAAGACGCCACTGCAGGTGCGCATCATCAATGACCTGAGGGTGGCCTCCTCCCTGGCCCAGTCGAAGCTTGAGTAGTTTTGGGTGGGGGCCTGTGGCCCGTTTGGCTGTTATTTTGCCCGGCCAAGGGACCTTCAAGCAAAAATAAAAGAAGGTTCCCCACCACTACTCATTGTTCTCTCTCTTTTCCTCACCGTAGCCTAAATTTATGTAGAATATAATTTATTATATATATATAAAGGAGGCAGAGTTTCCCCCCTTCTCTCTTTAATTAATTATTTATTATTTATTTCTCACTGTATATTCGCTCCGGGCCACTCTTTTGCCCTGGGACTGCCATCTCATTGCCGCTTGGCTCAGTCCAGCCTTGACTGCACGCCGAGCACTACTTATTTTTAGCTTTAGGTAGGGCTGTTATTTTGCCCGGCCAAGGGACCTTCAAGCAAAAATAAAAGAAGGTTCCCCACCGCTACTCATTGTTCTCTCTCTTTTCCTTACCGTAGCCTAAATTTATATTAATATTCTTCTTCATTTTGGTTGGTCGGTTTTTTTATTATCGAGTGCTGGGGCATCCCTCTCTCATTTTTCATTGGATGGGAGGGTCATTTGAGTTGCGGTAAGTCAACTCTCCAAGCATATACCTCATATCACTAACTAGTTTCGACTACACCTTCACTTATAAGTCTTTTGAAGACGAAACTGAAGGATGCGACTAGAAAATTATTTCTGGGGAGAGAGAAGGGGAGTAAAAGTGAAAGTGATGATGAGGATGCATAATAACAGGAGATATTGCGCTAAAAGTGAAAGTGATGATGAGGATGCATAATAACAGGAAATATTGCGCTAAAATCAGCATTGGGTGCGGTCTGCACCCTCCTGCTATTTTCATGCAGCCTAGGCGTGCGATACTATCAACAATCAAAGAACACAGGTAACTATTTCTGTGATGTGATGAGATGAAATGCGATGTGATGTGATGTGATGAGATGTGATGTTATACTTTCTTGTGCATGAGTGAATGAATAACAATGATGTGCTTATTTAATTTGTGATATGCTGGAATGAAGTATGATTATAATAATTTTGCTAATGTTGCTATTGATGAATGTGAAAGGAGGTGTTGCTGTAGTGTGATATGAAATGAAATGAAATGATATGATATGATATGATATGAAAAATGTTTTGTTGAGAATGAATAATATGTTTGTTTGCGGGTTTCTTTTTTATTTGACAGATACAGATAGAAAATGAAGATATTGATAATGAAATGGTGTGATATGAAATGAAATGATATGACATGTTATGATATGAAATGTTTTGTTGAGAATGAATAATACGTTTGTTTGCGGGTTTCTTTTTTTATTTGTATGACAGATGCAGATAGAAAATGAAGATATTGATAATGAAATGGTGTGATATGAAATGAAATGATATGAAATGTTTTGTTGAGAATGAATAATACATTTGTTTGCGGATTTCTTTTTTTTTGGATGACAGATGCAGATAGAAAATGAAGATATCTATAATGAATGATGAAGATGATTGATGATAATGATAATGATGATGCAACTAATTCTACATTTTATTTGAAATCCTCGTTAGGAAGTTGCTGCAAAAAATTCTGTCAGCGACTCCCACCCTCATTGTCGGATGATCATGCGTTGCTGTCGACAGAGGATAGTAAATGAAGTGCCAGATTCCACTTTTGGTGAGTTTAGTTATTCAATTAACCTTAATATATAATAGTAGACTTATAATATATATATTAATATATATATTAATACATATATATATATATATATGGGATAGAGCTACAATCAAACGGCATCAACTGTCTTGCAACAGAAAGAATTTTTAAAATTTGGAAATCTATGTTGTATTCTAGTGATATTAACTCAAAATAAAAAGGAGTGATCTGAAAAATAGATTTTTTCAAAGAAATATCTTTTGGAAGATCCCGAAGATCTTCCTCACTAAACCGAGGACAGATTTTAGTCGTTTTTGATAGAAAAGTGCAATGTCATTAAAATACATCAGAATACTCATCATCATCTCCCCTTTATTTCATATCAATGTTATTATTAATATTACTATTATTAAAATTATTATTATTATGATTCTTTTCACAGAATTGTTACTAGGGGAGACACTGCAAGCGTTTGGTGAATCGACCTCAACTTACTCCCCCACCTTCAACTGCTTCACCACCACCAAGCATCTCTTCGAGTTACAGGAGAAAGAGAAGGAAGAGGAGGTGGTGGAGGAGGAGGAGGGGGATTCCTTTCACCTACCCGATGGTTTCAAAACTGTGGGATTGGTGGCTGTATACTCGGAGGACGAGATGGAGGGAGGAACAAATCTGGAGGATGGGGTGGAGAAAGGTTTGGATCTGGAAGTGAGGATAGAAACATATAAATAAATGTTCTACTCCCCTCCAACATCATCATCTTCCAGATCTCCATCATGAAATCGAGTCTCCCATTCCTCCAGGTGGGAAATATATATATAGAGATATATTAAAACTAACTCCTGATTTTTTATTCCGAATGAAAAGTTTTCTCAGATCTATCTTAAATGTGAACTCAAATTTAATTTATATTACTAGCTTTCCCCTTCCAGTTGTCGATGTAGAGATAGAATCTCCCACCCATAGTTGAACCCCATCACTTTATGAATTCAATAATTCCTGTAGACATGCATGTGTGTTTTCAGCAGGAGTTTCAGCAAATGAGCTGACCACTCATTCAGTTGCTGAGTAACCTTTGACATCCCTTCTCCTTCAGATTCACCCTTACTCCAGTTATAGCTCTATTACTACTGCCTGTAGACATGGATGCATGTTTTCAGCAGAACTTTCACCAAATGAGTTGACTGACTGAATAACCTTTGACATCCCTTCTCCTCCACCTTCACCTTTGCTCCACTTACAGCTCTATTACTACTGTTAACATTCCAGATATCCCACCACCTGCAGGAGTCGGTGTATCAACAACAAAAACAGATTCATTCTTGGTGAGAAATAAGAAGTTTTCTTTTAAATATTAAATAAATAAAGTTTCAAATAAACAAACAAAATCTGAATAATCAAAATATAACTGAATTACTTAGTATCATATCTCTTTTAATTGTGTTAACTGTGAAAAGAATACATTATCACAACTGGTATAACAATATTTTAAATCCCCATAGAAGACTTAGTCTATCAAACTCTCTGACAGACAACCTTCCTCTCCCATCCGCATCATGATTCTGCGATAATAATGACATCTGTGATTCTATCACTCCACAAAGTATAAAGGAATACTTCCCTTCTTTAGTAGATTTTTTTTGTATCCTTTTTTCCATATCGTATATGATTGAATCATATATGATTCACTCCTTATAATCCTGTATATCACACTGAAGCACGAGGAAGAGTAAACCGTTTTCACATTGTTGAGAATGCTCGAAAGTGATTGGATGATTTTATTGAAAAACAGTTTAATGAAATGCATTTATTTATATATATATACACATATATATATATATATATAGTTATTTATTTATCTTCAATTTACATGTTATAAATAAAAGATTATTTGCAATATTCACTTTCTAATATAGAGGATTGGAAAAACTGAAACGAAGTGGTGGTGGCGTCGGATATGCGGAAGTGAGAGAGTGGAGAGTGGTGTGGAGTTTAGTATTTAGAAAGGAAGAGAGTGAAAGTCGCATTTTAACAAGTATATATAGATATATATATATATATATATATATATATAACTTAATTTAATTATTTATTTATTCATCTTTAGTCATATATATATACATACATCGTTAATATAATATAAAAGAAAATACTAAAGTAATTCATGATATGTGGTGGGAGGTTCTCACTCTCTATTCGAATCAGGGAAACATAACAATGAAGAGGAAGAGTTAGTCTCGGTTTGTAAAGAATATATATATATAATGTTATTTATTACTATTAGAAAGAAGCAATAATTACAAACATTAGATGATGATTTTTAATTTCACATTTCATCATATCGCATCATAATACATCACACTGCGAGACATCACATCATAATACATACACTTCACTCTGCATATAAAATTCACTATACTATTAGCATCGATAATATCTAATGATAAGATTAGTTGATAGAAATATTTTGCTCTTCACATCTCATTATATAAAACATAATAATAATAATAATTCTACTAATTCTACGCATTCATTCCTATATGTTATTTCTGAGGAAAATTGACAACATACTAAAACTATCATTATTTGTATGCATGGTTCTCTCCTTTCTCTTTTCTCTCCTTTCTCCTTTCTCTCTCTCTATCTCCCTCTCTCTTTCTCCCCCTTTTCTTCTTTCTCTTTCTCATTGATTTACTGTTACAAGTCTTTATTTGCTAATAGTGAAATCTCCAATGACATATGCTGAAATGATGACAACCATCGATTTGGGTAGAGGTTCTTTAAATGAGAGGCATATTCTGGATGAACCACGCTTCAGAATAGAATATACTCCCTCCATATCAGTTCCATAGGTTGATTCCTCCACATTGAAACAGAAAACCATCCTTCCTTTTTGAAAACCATCAGGAGTCAATGTACATAGATCTGGATATCTATGAGCTTTAACCATTGTGTGAAAAGCTTCAATCACCTCCCCAGTTTCAAAATTAGGGGTTAAGGTTCTATCTGGAACACTTCGTCCATCAATTTCAAAGGAAATATATTCTACTTTACAATGTTCTAAATTAAAGGGATTTTTACTGTAACTTCCTGAGTATGCGATATCATTCACAAGTGTTAATGCGAGTAGATAAGCGATTTTATCACCTAAAACACCTGTAGCCTCTCATGTTTTAACACCTGCAGGAATTGTGAATAGTCTCATCATGGTGTGGGGATAAGTGAATTGCGCTACATTAAGCCCAGAATTCTGAGCAAACTCCTCTGAATCTCCGGTCTAATGCGAATATAGTTTACAGTTAGAAACATCTTATTGATTAGAAGCTTATAACTTGCGCCTTCTGTAGGAGAGAGAAGTCTGAAGGCGTCACTATGCTGTTGAAATTCGAAGATTATTTCACACCCGTTTACTAAAATCTTATCTAAATCATCGATAAAATCCAATCCTAGAGGACCTTTAAATTATGTTACATGCCCTTTATTGGTGAGTTTATGTCGTGCATTCAATCCTTCATTAAAGGTTGGGATATTAGTTTCTATGGGAACAGTATTTACCAATGCAACACTATCATCATCCAGAAAGAATCCTCTCATTCTATTATAACTAGAATTCAAACCCTTATTTCCAAATAATGATTTATAGTAATTCTTTTGAGCATATAATCCACCAACATCGGAGTTGATGTAAGAATTATTAATTGTGCCATTCACTTGACGGAATGCGCTATACAACGGTTGATTTGTTAGGGTGACATCATCAGCAATCGTCACTGGGGAGTTGTCCAATTTAACGATTTTCATTGAAATTGTCATCTGTATAATCCTTGTATTGAGATATCCACCATTCGTTCCATCTACTTTGAATAGAATCAATCCCTCATTGGAAATGGTGGACGTAGAGTGAATCTGAAAATAATCTGAGTACAAGACACCAGCGTCCATACGCGGTTTGGAGAAAATATCCAGTCTCTCGGTATATCCCTCAACCGCATCCTGTAGGAGATATTCCTGCTGCAGTTATATAATTGAAACAACGCCAAGACCAACAGACTTTAATTTGAGGATTTATTATTGTCTTCTTCTTTTTCGTTACATATCAGAGTTCAAATGTCATGATTTCAAGGCTTACAGAACTTGACCCCACCATTCCCCAGCTCGCCTACCAGACACCGCTGAGGCACCCCAACACCGCAGACCCCACGAGCCATCACACATATGGCGGCAGAACCACAAACACCGGAAGCCACCAACCGGCACCAGAACTGGAGCTCTGCCTCCTTCCGGCCCACAGCCCCACCCCAAGCCCAACCCACACCCCCACCCCCCACCCCCCGGACCCCACCCTTAGCCCTCCCGGCCTCCTCCACCAAGGCCCCACCCCTCCCCCCTCCCCCCTGCCACCCACCACCACCCCCTCCCCTGTCCTGCCACGTACACGGACGAACACCCGACAACGCCCACACACCACCATCACCACAGATGTGGTGGTACGCTATGAACCGACTGACGCTACCATTGCGTGCGTCCAACCTACCACCACCAGGCCACACAATAACACACGAGTTGACACGGACCTCGACCCGGCCTAGGCACCCGATGCCCTCCTTACCTACCACGATCGGGCACACACCGCCAAAGACATCGATGACATAACCGGCGACCAAGTCACCACGCCTTCGTGGCCTTACAACCCACCTCAGACCCCGCTCTCCTACAAACTGACATTACAACGGATATGGCCAACTACTGCCCCCACGGCGTGGGGGAATGAAATATACAGGTTCATATATGACCAAGTAAGGGCGACGGCACTCACCAATCATGTCTCAGCATGCATACCAGTACCTTCAGACCTAAACATCGACCGCTGGAGGGCCCTGCTCTCCGGGTACCATGACGCCGAGCTGCTAGACTTTCTCGAGTTCGGGTGGCCGGTCGATTACACGGCCGACTCACCCCCCGTCACCTCGACCACCAATGACCGTGAGGACCCCGACCACATGCGATGGGTGCGTAAATACGTCAGGGACGAGGCGGCCAAGGGCGCACTCCTCGGACCCTTCCACCAACCCCCCTTCGTCCCTTGGGCGCAGACGAGCTCGATGATGACCCGGGCGAAGAAGAACACCGACGAGCGCCAGGTCATCATCGACCTCAGCTATCCCAGGGGAGCCAGCATCAACACTGGGATACACAAAGGGCATTACCAAGGGAGGCCCGTCACCTACACCCTGCCAAATATTACCAATCTCACCGACGAGGTCACCCGCCTCGGGCAAAGGGCCTACATATGGACAATCGACCTGGCCCGCGCATATCAACAATTGAGGACATGTCCACTATCCGTCCCCCTTCTCAGCATAACAATAGACAATGACACATACTATGACATCGCCCCCCCATTTGGCTGCCGGACTTTGTCCATGGCGTGCGCCCGCACCACCAACGCCGTCACATATCTCCTCCGGCGGAAAGGTCACTTCGTACTCTGCTATTTGGACGATTTTGTGGGGTCCGCGAGCTCTGAACAAGACACGACTGTTGCATACCTCGACACCATTCACCTCGCCGCCGACCTAGGCCTGACACTCTCGCCTCACAAGTGTGTCCCGCCCACCCAACGCATCGAGTGGCTCGGCTTCGAGGTCGACACAGTCGACATGACAGTTCGAATACCGGCGGCAAAACTTGACAACGTGGTCGCCGAGTGCGCCTCCTGGGTGCCCACCACCAAGGCCTCCAGGAAGGACCTCCAGCGCCTCATTGGCAGGCTGCAACACGTGGCCAAGTGTGTACGACCCGCCAGGCGTTTTATGAACAGGATCCTGGACGCACTCAGCAACGCCCCCTACACTGGGAAGCATGCCGTCACCATCGAGATGACCATGGACATCCAATGGTTCAAGCAGTACGCGCACACTTCCAATGGCGTCATGCTCCTATGCCCTTCCCCCAAGCATGAGTGGGTCATAGAATGTGACTCCTCCCTCCTCACCGGCGGAGCACACTCACCAGCCGGCTACATGACCGAAGAGTATCAGCCAGAATTCCTGGCCAAAGGACACAACATCGCCCAGCTCGAGGCCATAAACCTGGTGGTCACCCTCCATGCCCTCACACCCCCAAACCCACAAGACTATGCCATAGTAGTAAACACCGACAACCAGGCCTTCCAGATCGTCCTCGACTCAGGTGCTGGAAGGGACCCCACCCTTTGCGCTTGCGCCCGGGCGATCTGGAGATTCGCCGCCGTCAACTCCTGTGAGGTCCAGGTCATCCACAAGCCTGGCGCGGAAATTGCCTTCGCGGCCGCCCTCAGCAGGGCGCCCTTCGACCAGGCCGCAAGGCGGAAGGCCGACAGCTTTGTGGATGACATGGACCTCATTCGCATACGTGCCCACCATGACTCATCACTTGTAACCGACAGTCCTTAGCCTGGGAGAGACATTTACTTTGCCTCTCTCTCCCAGGGCACACACCAAGACCACCAGGACGTCATCAACCTCTTCCACGCCGGACTCGCCCACGGGACATGGCGGAACAAGCAACAACAGGTCAGCGTCTACCACGCGCACGCCCACAACCGTGACTACGACCCCCTGCGCCTGACCCAGCTTGACATAGCCTCCTACCTTGCCCACCTGTCCGCCTCGCTCAGGTCGCCCGGAATGGTTATGAATTACCTCAGCGCGGCCAAAACCTGGGTGAGGCTCAGGGACAGGAGGACTCGGAGCTTCGAGACTTACTTCATAACCATCGTCAAGCGTGGGATCGTCCAGACCTCATCACACCGCCCACACCAGGCTCCACCGCTTACCACCCACCACCTCCTCGACGTCGTTCGATACTTCCGCCAGGCCGGGCGACGTGCACGAGTCCTGACCTCCGCCATCCTCATCGGCTTCTTCTCCCTGCTACGGCAGGGAAACCTCCTCGTCACCGGCCGACCTCACGACCCAGGACACACCCTGCGACATGCCGACAACCTCGATGAGGGCACCCACATAACCATCAACGTCCGGTCCACCAAAACCTCAAGGTCTCTGGCGGATGCCTTCGCCATCACGATCCCCAGCATTCCGGGATCTGACTGCTGCCCTGTTCGCGATTGGCGATGCTACGATACCACCACCCAGGCGTCCCCCTTGTCGCCGGCCTTCCTGACCCCCCAAGGTCCTCCTCTCTCACTGTCGGCACCCTCACCACCACGCTTCGTGCTGCACTCCGTCACCTTGGATGCCCCGACCACCGGACCTATACTCTTCACAGCCTTCAACGAGGGGCTGCCCAGGCCTGCGCAGTGGCCAGGGCGCCCCTCCAGGACATCCAAGACCTTGGACACTGGCGATCCTCAGCCATACACCAATACGTACCGGCCCGCTCCTTCACCGTGGTAAGTCAGGCCCTCTCCACCTTATTTGGTTGAGGCCCGGGTCACCCAGAGACTTTCCTTATTTACCTTAGACTCGATTATTTACTCGCTTAACCTTATTACTTCTTTAATTGACTTATTACTACTTGAACTTATGACCTCAGCATTCATTCATTACGCTCCTTGACATTCGCTTATTTACTCGATTAACCTTATTGACTCTTACTACACCGCCATTTCACTATTACTTGATTGACTCATCTACTCTTGAATAAATTTCCACATTATGTACTTCCGCCTCGTGTTTTGAATTTTTCATATTGCTGCGGCAATATGGGTAATTCAAAACTGAGGCGGCCTCCTCTTCCCCCCTTCCCTCTTCCTCCCCCCCCCCCTTCTGACTCCCACTCCCCCCTTCCTCCTCCACCTCCAGGTGGCGGCACCGCCACCCCCCCCCCCCCCCTGGCTCCCCTTCCCCCTCCTTCCTTCCTTTCCTCCAGGTGGCAGCACCGGCACTCACCGCTGGTGCCGCCGCTGGTCCCCTGCCTCCCCCCTACTTCCCTTCCGCCCTCCTTTCCCTCTGCCACTTCTCCACCACATGCCTGACCACCAACACCTCTTTTTCACCAGCCCGCTCGACCCCACTAATATCCTAAGGGTTGAGGCCCGGGTCACCCAGAAACTTCCCTTATTTACCTTAGACTCAATTATTTACTCGCTTAACCTTATTACTTCCTTAATTGACTTATTAATACTTGAACTTATGACCTCAGCATTCATTCACTACATTCCTTGACATTCACTTATTTACTCGATTAACCTTATTGACTCTCACTACACCGCCATTTCACTATTACTTGATTGACTTATCTACTCTTGAATAAATTTCCACATTATGTACTTCCGCCTCGTGTTTTGAATTACAGTATGGGTGGGTGGGATGGCTTAAAAACCAAAGGCTTAGTAGTAGATGTTGAATGATCCACAGTCGAGGCCAAAGTGATTCAAAAGGCGGCTAGTTCGTTAGAGTTAAGTTCTTATGCTAGGTGGTGGCGACGGTCCAGCGGCCGGGTTTAGTCTATAAATGGAATAGACGATGCTTTGTATCCAATCAAAATGAGACGTCGGTCATACGTATTCAATTACCTATGTTCTCGTAACATGTACAATTGAAACAACGCCAAGACCGACAAACTTTAATATTGGGATTTATTATTATCTTCTTCTTTTTCGTTACATATCAGAGTTCAAATGTCATGATTTCAAGGCTTACAGAACTTTACCAAAATTTATAGCTAGCGTTCTGGGTGCCGAAGAAATCAAGTGTCTTGGCACATATGTGTGGACCTCACTGGAGGTCCAATGACCTAGGTCCTTAATGTCCTGGAGTGATGAGCCCAGGGAGGCACAGGCCTGTGCCCCCCTCGGCGAAGACTGTGCAGCATTATGGCAACTGGTGCCGGGTGGCCCTGGGTGCCCAGAGCCAACCTGAGAGTGTCAAGTAGTGCTCGTGGTCGGAGCGGAAGGGTGTCGGTGGTGATGAAAGCTGGCCCTTCAAGGCAAGGCTGTGTCCTGGACACGTAGTTGGTCCAGGCCCGGAATGCGCAGTAGATGGATCCTGGTATCGCTGGTACAGTGATGTTGCGCGGAGGAGCGGTTCTGAGAAGGGTCTTTGAGGACCTGACATGTATGTTGAACCCGGATCATGTCAGCGTTATGTCACATGCACGCAAGGCATGGCCCGGGTTAGTGACTTATGGGGAAGAGAGCAGGTTGCTTTGGCGTAGAAGAGTGAAGTACCCCACCAGCAACACTGCCGTCAGGACCAGGCCATTGTCCACAGCCGTACCGTAGAACCTGACGGCCTTTCTTATGTCTGATGGACTCAGAGGTGGTGCCTGAGCCGGGACATGAGTGGAGTTGCGCTGGATTCCCCGTTTGACTAGTCCCACCAGGTAGGTGTCATACGCCTGAGTAACGGTGTCCATCACCTGCACCCAAGTGTGGGCCAAGCTGTGTAGTTCATCACCGTGGTGTTGCACAGATGCAGGAGGTAGGACATGATTTTGTATTGTGATGGCCTCATGGGGTCACCTCCTCTCCTGGTATTCGTTCACTTGCGCTGTTTTGTTCTTCCAAGTGCCTGGAGCCAATCCAGCCGCCATGATGCTGAGGAGCTGGTAGTGGTGTTGTTGGGAGTAACTGATACTCACACACTCATACTCATCCGCTTCTGATTTTGTTAGCCTTATAAGCCTGTATCAGGTCGATGCATGTCAAAATTTGATTTACTAGGATTAAATGCATCGAGTACCGGATGTATGCAATATTGCAGCCCCCTCCAATGCTTATCCAGTCTGCCTTTGAAGGCGTTGATGGAAGGCCCTTCTATGACATGTTCAGGCAGTGCGTTCCAGGCATTTACTATCCTGTTACTGAAGAATAGCTGTCTGATTGGTTTTATTGCTCTTTCCTTCTTCAGCTTGTATCGATGACCTCTAGTTTGACAGTTGGCCAGCTTCAGGTATCTAGCATCAACCGCATATCTTCCAGTGACGTGTTTGAATGCTTCTATTATGTCTCCCCTGGCCCTTCGATAGTATAAGCTGGGTAGGTTGAGAATCCTGAGACGTTCTTCGTATGGTAGTTCTCTTATGGTTGGTGATAACTTTGTAGCACATACACCTATGAAGAGAGGCAAGATATCAGTTACAAATCATGGGTTACTCAGAGGATCGGGGTGAGGGCGTCATCATGGCTGACAATGATGGGCGTTAACTTGAGTTCAGCTGTCATTTTCTTTGCAAGCTCGTCTGCCACGGAGTCAAAACTCCTGCGGCTGAGCGCATCTGCCAGCACGAGATCCTTGCCCGGCTTGTGTTGTATTACCACGTCTGTGCTGAGTTTTGCGGCGAACAGCCAGATCTGTCAAGCGTATGCGCAGATTATGGGGTCATGACCAGATCCCATGCTAAGCACTTGTTGTGAGGTAGCATTGTCTGTGTTTATGAGTATGGTGAGCCAGGTTCTTGAGAGCTACCACCAGGTTAATCGCTTCAAACCTGGCAATACAGTGTGGAGCGGCGATAAGAGGTCTCAAATATCTTGCCATGTAGAAATGCATGGGTGAGTGGGCGCCCCTTTCTTTGAGCGACGAGTCACACTCAATGGTCCAGCTTGTCCGCTCCTCAGGGGGTAGAAGGACTATACCATTGGATTGTGCGGCGTAGTCCATGAACCAGGACACATCTAGTGTCAAATCCTCGGGTATCGCGTGTTTTCCCCTGTAGGGTGCTGCTCTCAGTGCTGCCAGTATCTGTGACATGAATCTTTTTGCGGGTTGGATGCATTTTGCGATGTGCTGGAGTCTTCCCACCAAGCGCTGGAGGTCTCGGCGAGATGCAAGCTTCTTGCCATTCCATGTACGGCATTCATTGATGACCTGTTGTAGTTTCTCCTCCGGGATTTTGATGGTCATGTCCTCAGTGGAAATCGTGAAACCCAGCCACTCGACCTCGGTGGACGGTGGACTACATTTGTTGAGCGTGAGGTCCAGTCCCAAGTACTTAGCCAAACGGAGCAAATCTGAGTATGCCTCCTCAGCCTTTCCTTCGTCGCGGCCGCGCCCACAAAGTCGTCAAGATAGCATCAAGCATGGCGCCTGCGCTGCCTCATTAGATAGATAACTGCATTCGTTGTGCGCCACATGCGATGGAAGATGTGCGGCAGCCAAAAGGCGGGGCAATGTCTATGTAAATTTGTCCATTTAGGGTTATGTCCAGTAGTGGCATAGAGAGTGGGCAGGGTCGGAGCTGCCTGTAAGCTCTGGCGAGGTCTGCACACCATATGAAAGTTCCTTGACCCAGACGTGTCACCTCGTCTGCCAGATCCAAGATGCCGGGGAGGGTGTAAGTGGCCGGTTGACCCTGTTATTGCACCTTCCTAATGCCTGCATTCACGCTCGCTCCACCGGGGTGGCTTAAGTCGACTATGACCCTTCTTTTGTCAGATTTTTGCTTGGCACGAGTCATGAGTGGACTTACTTGAGTCCAAGGAGTGAAAGGGCACTCCTTGAAAGGCCCGAGCATAGCTCCATGTCCGAGTTTCATGTAGATGTAGCATTTTCAGCATCCGTGTGATGGTTTGCCTTAGATGAGATGGGAGGCTTATCAGCCATGTAGTCTACAGGCCACCCAAATTCTAAGAAATCGGGCACCTGTTTGTCACGATAATCCACGAGCAAAGCCCTCCAGGCCTTGATTTTTAGTCCTGATGGTATTGGTACGCGTTGCCCGATGTAATTTGGGATAGCCGAGATCCTAACCTGGGCATAGATTGCCATATACTCGCGGTGGTTCAGCCAAAGTTTCTCGTTGATGAATGGCCATATGCTGTTGAGCGTATGCCTGTAGGTGGCCGGAGTGTGGGGAGGGTCGTAATGTGTAATTTGAACAACCGAAACCATGTCGAGTATTTGGTCGATTCCATCGGTGTTGACGTGGTCCTCTACTAGTAGTCTGTCCAGCGGCCTATCATCGCAGCGGGGTGGTCTTCCGTGAAATAAATATCTCACTTTGTCGTAAAACTCATGTTGACAAACGATGTTATCGTCAACTACTAGTCCTGTGTTGTTGTGAGGTTCATGGTATTGTTTGCTGTTTATACCAGTGTCTCCAACCGGGCGCTGGTTGAGTGTTGTCTCAGCGGCAGTAGTGTGTGGAGGTTGAAGTGCGGTGAGTGTGTGACCCCTAACCCCGCGCTCCGGTGTCCGTCTGGCTGCTGTCCTCCATTGCCAGCGCTGCCATTGTGGCTGTTACCCGGCTGTGGCAGCAACCGCTGGGGTGCGGGTGCACCACTACCGTTGACACCGCCAGTACTGCTGCCACTGTCTAGAACGATACAATGTCTCGCAGTGCCTTGATGCAGGTCACTGGCCCCGGTGACGTCAGCTTTTGCACCGCAGCTACCCCGTCTCTGTGATGTTTTTACCTTTGCTTGTCCAATGTCGGTGCAAATACGTATCGCTTACGTATTGGTGGAATGTCAGTGTCACTTTTACGCTTCCTTGACTGGTGTGCGATTATAACGCCATCAGCACCAGTGTTAAAGTAATGTTGCCGTGTGCGTGGGAGGGTGTCTCTCCCCCCACCAGCGGATCCCTGTCTATCTTGCACCTTGTTTGTGGCTTCTGCGACTTCTATGACCACGTTGCTTTTTGGTGTTTGCAAGTTGAACTGTGCGGGATCAGTGCAACCGCTGCCTAAAAATCCTTCTTGTCCTTTGCTGTGGCCATTTACCTTGTCGAAAAACCTTTTCTTGTTCAAGCATACCTTCTCCTGATGACTGTTAGCACGCTTATACTTGTTAGCGCACCATGCACACAAGTGAGCTTTCCTGTCGGGCTGCAGGCCGTGTGATGTTGAAAAGCCACAATCCTTGCCCCAGTTACACTGGTTGCATGGTTTCCCGTCAACATCTTTGTCGTATGTCGTTCGTGTGTGGTCCGTGCTGGCTTTCCCGTCTGAGCCCGCGGCTGCTGCTGCAGTGACCATGCCGTCGTTTCGCCGAGTGTTGCTTTGCTTTGATTTCTCGACCCTGCTCCCAATCGCACAGACGCCGCGTTGCATGTCCTTAATAGCATATATGCGTCTTTCCATCCTCTGGGGAGGTGACCGTCTGCAATCATTGTAAATACGGTCTCTGACCATTGACAGCATGTGTGCCAGTCCCAGTTGGCAGCCATGACGGAGAGCTGGTACATGTGTTCGTTGACTTGTTCCGACCAGCCAACTGGCAGTTTTTGTCCTTAGCCATATGGTAAAGAGCCGCAAAGTATTCATGCCACGATGCCTCCACCAACCCAATCCTCTCGGTTTGATTTCCCCTTATAGCATATCTGTAGGGCGTTAGAATATTAGTACCTCCTCGTTTTCCCAATGCTGCGCCGGCTGTGATGAGAAGCTCATTGACAGCATCATTGCGAGCGTCGTCGTTGCTATCTATGTTAAATGATGGGCCTGGGTTGAGCTGGTAGCACCTGTCGTTGTGTTCAAGGTCGTGGTGACGGTCGGGTCTATGGTATGAGGCCTCACTACCTGATCTCCTCTGCCTATCGTTATACTCTTGATCGTTGTGATATTTTCCCATCTGACGTGGTGCTTGTACGCATGTGTGTACGGGGTCGGTGTCTGCCTGCCTGTGCCTGTGACTGCGTGTCGGAGTGGGAGACCTAGATCTCTGATGCCTATCAACCTTTTTTGTTATCTCGTTGATTTGTGCCTCGAAACCTTCTGCAAGTCGGAGATTTGCTTCTGTATCCCTGCAAGGGCAATCGCCAGGGAAGCTTGTGAATTCTCCTTTGTTTTCCTTGTCGGTGTCCCTGGGACAGACTCCGTACTACCATCTCTCTCCTCGCGCCGTTCCACGGTACGGCTTGAACAAGGTTCGACAGATGTAGTAATAGACGTATTGACAACTGACCTCGGTCTTTCTCACCCCTTTTTTTTCTGTTTCCTTGGTGTTATAGGCTGAGATGGGGTAGAGTCCCATGTGCGTTTGGCACAAACTGTTTTGGTTGATGGCATGATGATCGCTGTCCTTAAAAACCAAAGGCTTAGTAGTAGATGTTGAATGAACCGCAGTTGAGGCCAAAGTGATTCAAAAGGCGGCTAGTTTGTTAGTGTTAAGTTCTTACGCTAGGTGGTGGCGATGGCCCAGCATCCGGGTTTAGTCTATTAATAGAATAGACGATGCTTTGTATCCAATCGAAATGAGACTTCGGTCATACGTATTCAATTACCATGTTCTCGTAACATGTACAATTTTATTAATGAAATCATTCACTCTCACGCTCTCTCAGAATCTCTCAAACTCTCAATCTCTCCTACTTCTCATTTCTTATTCTTTCATTTGAAAAGCTTAGAGGATTGAGATTTGCGTTTCTATTGATTCTTCTTCTTCTTCTCTTCACTGCCTTTACCTCTTCTCCCTTTTATTCCTCCATTCGACTGATGCATGTGTTCCTGCATCAATCTACTTATAGTAGATTGATGCATTTCTCTCTTCTTCTTCTTCCTACTTCCGCTTTTCTCATCTTTTCTCTTTTACTTCTTAGAGGGAATCGTGCTGTGATTGATCTCCCCAAGCACATTTTCTGACGTTAGATTTATTCGCTCTTGCTTCTCCTTGGTTCGCTCTAAGACATGGTTAACTGGTGAAACCATCTCTATTTTGGGTGAAGAAGCCTTTCATGCTTCAAACTGGAAATAGTTTTAAAGCTATTCTTAGGTTTTTTTAATGTTGTGATACACTTAGCATTAGAATGAAGCACCCACCTGTTAGAGCTTGTATCTAGTGGATGGAACTAAGGCCATAGTCTCTACAGATTTGAAGAATGCAACGCGTAACGTTTGCATCTTTCAAAGGGATTTCTCCTCGCTCAGATTCCCGAAGCTGCGATGGCCCCGTATGTCGCAGTGTTCAGATCTGTGCAGATGCCTGGAAGACATATACTGCCGGGCCGTCTATGTCAGGAAGTTATTACGAGTAACCTTCCATCTATTTTTTTTAGTTAATTAATAATTTGTGGGGGTTCCATTCTGGAATACCTGATGCTATCTCGGAACAACTAAGTGAACTTAACGTTAACAAATGCCAGTAACAGGGACTACCCCCCTTTCCTGTTCATGTGTGGAGACCCTGCTGTATTATCTATGAGGCTAAAAATATACTTCTCAGGAGACCTATTCTAAAACTTGGAGGCGTTGTTTTCAATAAATGATGATGCTTGCAAACCAACAGGGTTTACCCATTTTCTTTTCATGTGTGGAGACTCTGCTGAATTATCTAGGAGGCTAGACATTATGCTTCTGAGTTGAACTATTCTAAAATTAGAAGCGGTGTGTTCAATAAATGATGGTGCTTACAAAACAACAGTGTCTACCCCCGCTTCTATTCATGGCGGAGACCTTGCTGAATTATCTATGAGGCTAAGACTTGAGATTCTGAGTTGAACTATTCTAAAATTAGAAGCGTTGTGTTCAATAAATGATGACGCTTACAAAACAACAGGGTCTACCCCCTCTTCTTTTCATGGTGAAGACCTTGCTGAATTATCTATCAGGCTAAGACTTGGGCTTCTGAGTTGAACTATTCTAAAAATTAGAAGTGCTGTGTTCAATAAATGATGATGCTTGAAAAATTTGACACCAAGAACTATGTATGCTGGTGACAAACCTTATTGGTGAGAATACAGACGTTTAAAATTACGTCATCTGTAAGGTATACAGATCAAAATTGAACTTTCACATAAGGTATAACAACAAAATTTGAATACAGATATTACTAATGTAACGCCTTTCAGATTATGGTTACAACTGTAAGGTATTTTCAGTATAAACTAATATTCGAAGATGTATATTGAACTAGCTTCGACCTGTAAAACAGTGAGTTGTGCTAGCGTAATGTCTTCCATCGGTAACGTAGTGGAACATACAAATTCATCAAAATTCCACGAAGGTAGAGTAGTAGCATTGAATATTTTGAGATACACTGAACTATTTAGTGTAAAATTGTACAGATAACAATTGACTAATACAGGTTATTTCATTGCCAGACATATTAAATCGGTTGTGTAGTCGTGATTTTGCATGTTAATCAGCTACGACAAGGTCAGTATTTACATTTTCCCCATAACAAAATACGAACATAAAGTCTTTAAAAATAAATAAAAAAATATAAAAACTACCGACAACTTATAAAAGTAGACACCTAATAAATGTAAAGGCAATGTCGCTTTGGGCCTACATTAGCAATTGTTATCTACCTATCAAGACACACTAGCCACTTAAGATGTGGTCTGGCAGGAAATATTACATGACAGGGTTCTGTAGTACTAGTACTCATTTAATACTGTACTAGTACTCATTTAATACTGTATTTAATACTAGTACTCATTTAATAATGTATTCAGAATGGAGCACCTTATTGGATAAATGCTAGAGTGCATATATTATGTATTAAATACTGAATCAGATACATTAGGAAAAGATTGTTAGATAGAAGAAGCATTCCCATACCGAGTTTGTGGGCTTCATTGTCCTATATTCAATCCATATAATGTTCTTATAGGATCTATTGATTCAATATTGTTATTCAAAGAGCCACGACTATTATATACCTTGGTATTCTCAGAATGTCCTGTAGAAGAATACCAATTGATTGTGTAATATTTTTAATCTCTATCGATGTTATCCAGGATTGAAAATTATATGTTGTTTTGTTATAAACTATGTACCAAAATTAAATTAAATTGTGGATAGAAAAAAATTAGTAAAGTGCTTGACAAACAAAATATATAAGTAAATAAAATAGACAAACAATGGAAATGCCAAATTCTGTTTGGCCTGTTAATACACTATTAAGTGTATTTTTGGAATTCTAGTTACCATTTCTGACATAGTCAATGGAATTTTGATGATGTTTTGTGTTCCCCTGTATAGGGTCGTACCACACTGAAATCTGATTTTTAATCAGTTATTTCCATTGAGTAATGTCTTTAATGTGTACTAAGAGAAAAATAAGGATAATAATATTAAATTAAATTAAAATTACTAAATAGCATATTTCATGTAAGCTTTGAAGAGAAAAAAATGAAAATGTTGACCAGGGAATTGGGTTGGTATTAATCCCTATCACTTCACCTTTCAGATTTAACTACTAAGTCTGAACTGATTGGGAAGGTGGGGATCGTACAGAAAACACAACGAGAAGATGAGGACGAAGCCTCGTGGTCGACAGCAATGATTTGTGGGACTAGCGGGGATTGCGAGCATGGGTATTACTCTTTTACAGCCGCGAACCAACCCTTATAGTCGAGCTCACTTTTACTTTCTTAGACAAAGATCAGCTCCTGTTTTTGTCTGAGGGGGCCATGAAGTGTGATATATGCGTAATAGACGTCTAGACCTGTGGTTAATATATGTTAACGATATGCAGAGTTGGGGACAAAGAGATATGCAAATGAGATGACGTCATGGAAAGTTTAGCCGGCGGGTCAAGCGTGCCCTACGCCGTGAATAAACCATTCAGTAACCAGAAGTCAAAGTGTTCAGACGTTGTACTTTCACATGGTGTCAGATGAGGAAGAATGCCGCCCGCAAATACTTTGCCGGGATTGCGGCCGCCTGGTCAGCTTGTCCTCAGCAACAACGCAAGATCGAACTGGAAAACATGGATCAGAGCATATGATATATACGCCACTGCGGCAGGTGTCATATTGAAAGGAGAACGAGTGCAATGCTGCATCTTCCTTCACGTTGCTGGCGAGGAAGCGCAAAAGGTATTTGCCAATATGACTTTTGCTTTCGCCGATCAAGACAAGATCAAACCGTTAACTGCAGCATTTCGAGTTTATTGTGTCGGTAAAAGCAGTATAATTATCACACGATACAAGTTTAATTCGCATAATCAAGCGTCAGAAAATATGGCGACGTACATCACAGCGTTGAGGGACAAAGTCAAAGACTGTGAATACGGAGCGGTGGAGGAGTCGCTTTTGCACGATCGAATTGTGGCTGGCGTAAGAAATGTGAATTTGCGGAACAAATTGCTTCAAACTACTGAGTTAACATTGACAAAGTGCATAAGTATGTGTGAAATGAGTGAGTTCAGTTCAGATCTGTTGGAGGACACCAAATCAGACGTGGAAAGTAAAGACATAGATTTCATTCGGAATTATGCTAATGTGCGTACCGGTGCACCGGCGGTCTGGTCAGCGGCGATGCCATCTTGGAAATCGCCATCTTGGATTGCCGGCGGCGCCGGTGCAGGAGATTTCAAGATCCGATGCCAGACCTGTGGTTATGAGCACCGCCGGGGAGTCTGCCCAGCGAAAGGAAAGGTGTGCATTGCCTGCAAGAAGATCGGGCACTTCGGGAAGGTCTGTAGGAGCAGGCTCGGGAGAGTCAACGAGCTTCACGTCGAAGCGCCCGACCCTCATAATGCTGAGCAAGACCCGGATCCGGCGGAAGTCAATGTACTGGCAACGGATCTGTTTGTGGGCGCCGTCGATCGCGGTGCTGGTCGGGATGCCGAGCTGTGGCACGCAATCGTTCGGGTGAACAGTTGTCCTGTCAAGCTTGACACTGGATCGGAGGCAAACGTGCTTCCGAGGTTCGTCTTCGACAGAGTCACTCCGGGGAGGCTGGCGAACACCAGATGTTCGTTGGTGACGTTCTCCGGTCACCGGATCACGCCGGATGGAGAGGGACTGCTTGATGTCAACGACAGTGTGCTTCGGTTCCAGGTGGTGCCGGATTGCCAGCCCATCCTGGGCAAGCAGGCTTGTGTGACTTTGAACCTGCTGGCACGCGTGGATGAGGTGCACAGGGCCATACCGACGAACATTGCCAAACCGACGAACATTGGCAAACCGACGAACGTGGCCAAACCAACGAACATTGCCACACCGACGAACAGTTCCAGCGCAGGGGCAGAGAAGCTGGTAAGCAAATACAAAGACGTATTTCAGGGTTTGGGGTTGATCAAAGCAAAGGCTATTGTAATATACGAGTCGACACGGAGAGATCTAGTTCATGACTGGCGTTTATTCATCGTCCGTTGTCCCTGGTTACATTCCATACCATGCTGGTTATCTGCGTGTCCCGGTTCGCCTACATACATTACATCCTCCTTTCATTAGTTTTATTGATTTCATTATATTTATTGTTTCATTAGCTTTAAATAATTACATGAACTCTTAAACACCTCCAAACCCTATGAAGAATGCAACGTTGCACTGAGACATGACATACGCGACTCTACACTCATCCCATATGTGAATGAGTATCTTAAATACTATGCATGTCATTCGTATAGATAGTAACATCATTCTCATAAATAGTAACATCAGTCTTATAGATAGTAACATCAGTCTTATAAATATTAACGTTTCGACCACTATCGCATATCGATAATTGTATATGTAATGCATTCTCAATAGCCCAATAACCACATCAACTTTTAACAGCGTAACAAATACAGTACCTATTTTGCCATTTCAGTGGAACTGATAACTGCCTAGGTTCTTAAGAATTCACATACTTTATTAAACTTATGTTGTACTCCAACAATTGGCACTTTGGGTGACTGTTGACTTGAATAGTGTGATGTATGAACAATGACTTGATTCACATTTAGGAGTACATAAACATTCGTGACGCCTAGCTGTGAACCATGATACAATAGATCGTACATCATTTCCTGTCCAGTAAATACGGGATGGTTAACAGTGTAGATGTCCCATCTTAACATGTATATAGTCAAATGCTGCCTTGAGTACGCCTATTGCCGTTTTAATGCTCCGGTAGGGGAATGTGTTTCGCACTGCCGACAAATTTTTGGATCGTGATTTTTTCACGATACAACTTTGCATCAAGGTATATGTCTTCATATCACAGAAAGTTATAGCTATTGTATTTAACTTATAACACAGTTAACGGCGTCAGGGTTGAGTCACATGGTATGATATCAGTTCCTATATTTTCAATATGCTATCCTACATACAACGTTGAACTTATATATTAGTACATACATAAATACTAATGGTATTATGACTGGTCATTTATTCCTAGTCTTTGTATGGGACGAACAACTCGGCCGTATCGTGTAGTATATTGGTGTGTGTTTGTTTTTAATTCAGGTATAATAGGGTGGGTGTCACCCTTATGTGAGACGAAAATGTGTTTTCGATTTCGCCTAATTATATTGTTTTGTTTATTTACCATAGTGTAATCTCTAGGGCCAGGTGTGTTTGTTTCTACAATTCGACCTGAAGCCCATCCTCCTTTGTGATGGAGATATCGTACCTCGTCTCCGGTATGCAACTTGTGGTGTTCATGTCCTGCACGGGTATCAAAGTATTTCTTTTGATTCTGCTGTATTCTGCGTATTTCAGTGTTGTTTGTATATTTGCAACTTGGTTTCAAATGTGTTTCTAAAATCGGTAACCGTGTCCGTAGTTTACGGGACATGAGTAGTTGTGCCGGGGATGCACCAAGGCCCTGGATTGTGGTGTTTCGATAATTTAAAAGTGCAATATTGGCATCTTTGCCGTCCAGTAGAGATTTCTTTATCATCAATTTTACAGTTTGTACGTATCTTTCTACCTGGCCGTTACTTTGCGGGAACATTGGGTTTGTAAATTTAGGTGTGAAACCGTAGTTATGTGCAAACTGTAGGTACTCTGCGCTGTTAAATTGTGGACCGTTGTCTGATACCACTGTGTTCGGAATGCCATATCTGCAAAACATTTGCTTCAAATTTCTTATTATGGCCTGACTTGTGGTTGATGTTAACTCTACTATTTCCGGAAACTTTGTATAATAGTCAATGACTAACAGGAAATTCACCTTGTTAACAGTAAACAAATCCACGCCTAGTTTATAATATGGAATACATGTAATGTCATGACTCATCAAAGGTTCAGAATGTTGTTTGTGTCGGTACTCCTGGCAAAGTTGACACTGTGAAACCTTGTCCTCGATTTGATTACTTATTCCAGGCCAAAAGACATTGTCTCTGGCCAACTGCTTACATTTCACTATGCCTAAATGTGACTCGTGAATTTTATTTAGCATATCTCTCTGCATGGTCTTTGGTATTATAATACGATTATCTTTTAATAACACATCGTCTTGTATTGTTATGTCATTTCTATAGGTAAAAAATGGTTTTACACTCTGACTGAGGCCAGCGCTACTTTTTGGCCACCCATGTTTTGCTAACAACACAACCTGCTGCAATGTTTTATCCTTGTCCAACTCTTGCCTTACTTTAGCTATATTGTTCACTTCCATATCGATTGCGGCCACGGTTATGTCTGTGTCGAACAAGTTGTTCGGTGTTGTCAACGTGGTGTGAGCCCTGGACAGCGCGTCTGCAAAATACATCAGCGTGCCCTTAACATGTATTACTTGTAGATTATAATTTTGTAACCGCATTCTCATGCGTTGCATGCGTGCTGATAGTGTGTGTATGGGCTTATTCATTATGGCTACCAAGGGTTTGTGGTCGGTTTGAATAGTCACTTCTTTCCCGTATATGTACTCATGAAACTTCCTGCACCCAAAGCAAATGGCTAACAGTTCTTTTTCAATTACTGCATAATTTGTTTGTGTGTTATCTAATGCCTTGGACGCCATTGCGACCGGTCTATTTTCTTGAAATAAGGTCGCCCCAAGGCCAGATTTAGATGCATCTACTTGAAGGACAATATCTTTTTTCACATCAAAAATTTTTAGAACAGGTGCTCTTGTTAACAATTCTTTAAGTTTGTCGAATGCATAAATTTGTTCTTCTTGCCAATGCCAGGCGACATCTTTAGTTAGTATTATTCTTAATGGCTTAGCTAATTCCGCCATGTTGGGAATAAATTTGTTGACATATCCGACCATTCCCAAAAACCGTTGGACAGCTTTTTTGTCCGTGGGTGTTGGCATGTCTATGATAGCTTGTACTCTTTCTTTGCTTGGCAATAATCCGTTGGACGTTATTAAATGCCCCACATAGTTTACCTGTCTTTTACAAATTTTAGACTTTTTTGGGTTCAATCTCAGATCGAATTTACGGGCCCTGTCCAGTACTGACTTTAGTCTTACGTTGTGTTCTTGTATGTCTTTACCGTATACTAGTATATCGTCAGTTATCACATTTACACCGTCCAAATCACCTAATATATTGTTCATCTCTTGAATAAATATGTCTCCGGCCGTTTTTATGCCAAATGGCAACCTGGTATATCGATACCGACCCCAAGGTGTATTGAAGGTGCATAATTTAGAACTTTCATTATCCAACTCAATCTGCCAATAGCCACTGTTGGCATCAATGACCGAAAAATATTCTGCCCCACTTGTGTTAGCTACTACTTCTTCTATCGTACGTGTTGGATATGGGCCCCTTAATATTGCTTTATTTAATTTAGTAGGGTCCAAACATATTCGTATTTTACCTGGTTTTCTTACTATAGTGATGGAGTTCACCCATGGAGTCGGTTCATTTTGTTCTACTATTACTTTGAGATCTAACATCCTATTTAATTCTTGACGGACATCATTTATTATGGCGTGTGGTATGCGCCTAGGAGCATCAACGACTGGGGCTACATTGTTGTCAACATGAATATGCGCATTTACTTTAATTCTGCCTAAACCTTTGAATACATCACTATACATATTTACCAATTTATCACTTGATGTGGTTGAATATGCTACAGTGTTTATGGAGTCCAGTCTTGTTATGAGGTTGAGGGCGACACACGCACTCTTTCCTAGGATAGGGCTACCCTCATCTGTTACTTGGAACTTTAATCCATGACCGCGTACGGTGGCGAAAACCTCCCCATGAGGTTTTATACGGTGTCCAGCGTACGTTATCAAGTGACAACGCGTTGGAGTCATGGTCACGTTGTCCATTTGATCGTAAATCCTCCGTGGCACGATGTTCGCCTCCGAACCGGTATCAAGTTTGAACTTGATTATCGTATTGTTCACTACGATATCCGCGTACCATAGATCCTCCTTTTCGTCGTTGTTATCCTGTAATGCACCAACGAACAAATCGTGACTGGTGTCGTCCTCCTGGTATGGTCGCGTCCATTCGTGTTGTTCGTCATGGTGCTGTATGTTGACTTCATTCACTGTCGACTGTCTATTTGTATTACTTCTACACACTTTGACGAAATGTCCCACTTTTCCACAGCCTGTACCCTGTTTGTCCTTAGCAGGACACCTACCACTGAAATGTACGTATCCGCAATTCGGACACTTGATTTTCGCATTGTTTGACCCGTATTGTTGACGTTGCGATGCTCGTCTCCAAGGTGGCACACGACGTTGTGACGTCATGCTAGAACTAATTCTTGATAACGCGTCGACGTTTTCATTCGAATCACTGTCTGCATTTCCAGTCAACAAACCTGCCTTGTGTTCACTAAGCCGACACATCGATATGCACAATTCCAATGTCAAGTTATGAGTCTGTAATAATCGATCTCTCAATACGTTGCTTTTCACTCCGCACACAATTCTGTCACAGAGTAACGAATCTTCCAGTAACTCGTATTGACAGTGTGATATGCGGTTACGTAGCTCCCTAATGTAAGTGTCCATACTTTCGTGTGTCTGAAATAGGGAGTTAAACTGGTAACGTACCACTGTTATGTTCGTCTTCCCTTCGCAATATACTTTAAATGCCTCAATCAGTACTGCAATTTTGTCTCGGTCCGCGGCTTCAATGTTGAGCGTTCTGTGGATTTTCTGCGCCTCTGGTCCAGCGACATGGAGAAAGACGCAACACTGTACTTTCTCCGTTTTCGCCGCTACTCCTGCTGCTACGGCGTAAATTTTGTATGAATCAATCCACTGGGTCCAGTTTAGAGTGAGGTTGCCTTCCAAGTCCAGTGGCAATGGGGGTTTTAATCCAGAGAGAGCCATCTCACTTGTCAGGCAAGCCACATCTGACACCATGTAATATACGAGTCGACACGGAGAGATCTAGTTCATGACTGGCGTTTATTCATCGTCCGTTGTCCCTGGTTACATTCCATACCATGCTGGTTATCTGCGTGTCCCGGTTCGCCTACATACATTACAGCTATCATTCATGTCGATAAGTCTATTCAACCTGTCATGGATCCGCCTAGACGAATTCCGTTTGCAATTCAGAGTAAGGTACGCAGTGAGCTTGATCGTATGGTAGAGTTAGGTGTTATAGTGGAACAGGATGAACCTACCGAGTGGGTTAATTCTATCACGATCGTAAAAAAAACAAATAAAATTAGAATCTGTCTGGATCCGACTAAATTAAACAAAGCGATAAAAAGAGGGCCGTTCCCAACCAAAACTATTGATGAGATTATTGCCAAAACAGCTGATGCTACGTATTTTTCAGTTTTGGATGCGAAGACAGGGTATTGGCAGATAGAATTGGATGAGGAAAGTTCACGTTTGTGCACGTTCAATACTCCGTGGGGCCGATACAGTTACACACGCTTGCCTTTTGGCATCAAAACAGCGGGCAACATTTTTATTCAGGAGATGCACCATGTCATGGGCGACATACCCGGTATCGGGATAGTCACGGACGATATTTTGGTATATGGGTCAACGGTTCAGGAACATAACGAGCGGCTCCGAGCTGTTTTGGACCGAGCTAGGTCAGTTAATCTTAAGTTAAATGATGCTAAATCGTTGCTATGTAAAACTACAGTAAAGTATGTAGGTCATCAACTTACCCAGCAGGGTGTAAAGCCTGATCCAGACAAAATACAAGCAATAGTAGACATGCCAGAGCCGCATGACAAACAAAGCGTCCAAAGGTTCCTGGGCATGGTTGGATATGTGCACAAGTTCATACCCAACATGTCCGAGATAGCTAAACCACTACGCACGCTCCTAGCCAAGGACGTGGCGTGGCACTGGCAAGCCAAGCAGCAAGGTGCGTTCGATAAATTGAAAGAGAAGTTAAGAACTGCTCCTGTATTGACATATTACAATGTTAAGAATCCTATTGTAATTCAGGTAGATGCTTGTCAGTCAGGTTTGGGAGCCGTGTTGATGCAAGATGGTAAACCAATCGCACTCGCATCTCGTGCGCTTATTGCAGCGCAGTGTGGATATGCCACTATTGAAAAAGAAATGCTCGCCATATGTTTCGGATGCCAACGGTTTCATGAGTATATATTTGGCAAGGAAGTTCAAATTCAGACAGACCACAAGCCGTTGGTAGCCATAATGCAAAAACCAATACACAAGCTGTCGGCTAAAATGCAAAGAATGCGAATGCGATTGCAGAATTACAATATTCAGTTATGTCATGTGAAGGGCTCTTTGATGTTTTTTGCAGACACGTTGTCCAGGGCGCATACCGCCAAAGTAGGTCATGATAGCCTGTTTGATGACACGTTCTGCGTTGCTGCAGTGGACGTGCAGTCTTCGAGTCTGTTGAGTAAAATTGTAGCTGAGTATGAAAAAGATGTATCTATGTCTATGTTGATCTCACACATTGAAGATGGGTGGGACACTACACGTATACAGACACCACCGTGTCTGAGACAGTACATTCCGTACAAGCATGAGTTGACAGTTGAAAATAATCTTGTAATGAACGGCAATCGGGTGGTGGTTCCTCCAGCTCTTCGTGGTGAAATGATAGAGGCTTTGCATGAGACGCATTTGGGGGTGACTAAGTCCAAGCAGTTGGTGCGGGACTGTATGTTTTGGCCAAATATTAACAAGCAAATCGAGGATAAAGTCAGTCGGTGTGACACTTGTCAAAACAACCGGAAAAATTTGCATAACGAACCATTGATAAATCACCCGATCGCCTGTCAGCCATATGACAAAGTGGGGGCCGATTTATTTGAGTTAAATCATAAGAATTACCTGATAACTGTAGATTACTACACCAAGTTTCCAGAGGTAACGCTTTTGGGCGATACGTCGTCTGTCACTGTTATTAAAGCGTTAAAAGACAACTTTGCAAGGCACGGTATGCCTAGTCAGGTAGTGTCGGATAACGGTCCACAGTTCAAGAGCCATGAGTACAGGGAGTTTGCACTGCATTACGGGTTCAAGGCTGTGTATTCCAGTCCACAGTATCCGCGTAGCAACGGTCAGGTTGAACGGTTCGTACAAACAGTTAAGGACATGTTAAAGAAGTGTGAGAAAACTGGAGCTGATTTTCAGTTAGCATTGCTGAATTATCGCAATACTCCGTTGCCTGTCCTGAACGTATCTCCGCGCAGTTGCTCATGAGCAGAAGGTTGAGAGGCAGATTACCTATGGCAAAGGGTATTTTGGTGCCTGAAACGCAGGATCCTAAGAAAAGGCAGACAGCTCAGCGGCAGGGCAGTCAGAAAGCGTTTCATGACCGGAAGTGCGGTAAGGCGCACAAGCCCATGAAAGTTGGAGAAAAGATAAAGTACAAAAATAATGCTGGGGAATGGAAAAAAGGTGTTATTTTGGGACGGACTGGCATGTCCGGGAGAGAATATCAGATTTTAAATGAGTCAGGCAACATGTTATATCGTAACCGAGTGCAAATCATTGGAGCGCCAGTGGAGGGGCAACCCGAGTTAGTCGTGCAGACGCAATCTGGGTCAGCGTCAACGCCGAATGTAAACAGTACGGTTAATCTAAGTAGGTCAGGCCGGCTGATAAGGCCGGCGAGCAGGTTAGATCTATAGTAGGTCAGTGTGCTTCCGACGGTTGCAGGATTAACATGTGCATGTACAGTTAAGTTTATTTCAGCTTTTGTGTTTACTGTTGACACATATGGACAATATGAGATATCAGGCATTATGGCCGGATTGTGAGGACTTAAGTGCATTGTGCACTCGGACATTTGCAAGTTAAGTGGGCATATATTTGATATTGTATATTTTGTGTTTCTTCATTGTTATTTTGTAACATTTCATGTTTCAGAAATACTTTGAGGGGGCGATGTGATATATGCGTAATAGACGTCTAGACCTGTGGTTAATATGTGTTAACGATATGCAGAGTTGGGGACAAAGAGATATGCAAATGAGATGACATCATGGAAAGTTTAGCCGGCGGGTCAAGCGTGCCCTACGCCGTGAATAAACCATTCAGTAACCAGAAGTCAAAGTGTTCAGATGTTGTACTTTCACATGAAGTGGGCAAGACTATAATTAAGCTGTGGCCGGTGCGGGCTTGGGTTGAGCAACCCGCATTTCCATCAAATGCCATCAAATGCGGGGAAGGGTTCACTGCTGTAACTCATTGCTAGGAGATGTGCCACAGAGTCCAATGCTACTCTCCTAGCAACATGGAATGGTCGGGCAGTCGTGCTCGGATCCGTTGGACATGTGATTTGCACGGTCTGATGTTTTAGGCTTTAATTGTTGAAATTTGAAACTTGATTAAATCTAGAAGATGGGAGGGGATGTATTTATTCATATTGGTGATAATTGGTAAAATTAGATTGTATCAGTAGGAAGAGAAATAAAGTTGTGAGCTCTTAAAACTGATTGAAACGTTCCTTGCATTCCTTACTATCCTCCAGTCTCCTAGTATATTAACCGCTATGGTCAACTCTTTAACATTGATCCTTTATTATCTCTATTATTAAGGGCCTTACGTCGAGTGGGCTGTAGGAAGCCTATCACCCCCCTCCAGGGAAACAATAACCACCTTCTTAATCCAAACATGAATCGCATTAGTAATATATAAATAAGTTCATAATATCTCGGGTGTTTATAAGTGACAGCGGTGGTGGAGTACACCGACTGCTTAGTTTTTGAATCACCTGAATTAATACAACTAAATATGGCGGGGAGGAGAGCCAGTAAACTACGTAAATAACAAATATAGGTATATTAAATGCGGGAGGGGATAATCCTGTACATAGCTGCCACTCTGGCTATCCGCCCTTAGCCCGGGCTTCATCATACGAAGGTGGTCAACCAGCAGCGGGACGAGTGGCGGCGGCAGCCCATGGCAGGCCAGGAAATTCACACGGAAAATTTTAGAAATCTTAAGGAAACAATTAGGAATACAATAGCAGAACCGTTAAACTAGCATATCTATGTTTCTATTGCATCCATTGATTAAGCAAGGGAATTCTCAAAAGCGGGCAATTGATCTTTCTCATTCCACTGCTTGTTGCCATATCCTAGTAATGCCCAGTGCCAAACTAAGTAGCAACAAGTATAAATTGTTATGTCATTGGTTTGATGCAGCCAGGGTTCGAATACCGTGATCTGCAACATTTGAAGTAGGTGCTCAACTGATTCGACCATCCCATCTAGTTATGGACAACTATTTTGAGGCTGAGATGATGAGAATGAACAATATAAACAGTAGCGGGGAGCTATGGGGCATTACAGATAGTTGGAGGAGAGGAATTTGTCCCTGTCAACTATGGCTTTGTGGTGGGAATATGCATTATTCATAATTTGTCACCATCAACTTTGGCATTGTGGTGAGAATATTAGTTTGATCACATGTTACAATATGGATATTTTCAGGGTTAAGAAAGTTCTGTATTACCGGCCAATTTCTCCTACAAATGTTACCCTCCAAAACAAACCACCAGAAAAGTGAAGTAAATACTAATAACCACAAGAGCAACACAAACTGGGAAACCTTACTGCAATGAAGATGCAATGTGTGGGGTGGTGGTCGTTGGTGTTTATGTCCTGGTAACATGTAAGGTCATATCACGATGGGTGTGATAGTGCACACTGATGGCGATGTCATAGTGCTGTTTCACTGGGACACCACGCTGCTGGCACCATGACCCAATTTTCCACTTAATCATGTTGTCCTGAAACTGAGCTAAAGAGTCCTTGCCCTGTCCTACTAATGTCAAGCACCAGGCTAGGTACCGACAATTATCAATTTTGTATGTCATTGGTTTGACTCAGCTGGGATTTTAATTCAAAACCTTTTGCACGGAAAGCCTGCGTTCTTATCGATTCGTCCACCACATCTGGTAGGAGGCTACTGGGATGACTACTGTGCATCTCACCTTGGGATTCACCCTGAAATGGGTACCACCATTGCAATGACTCCTTCTGTTGTATGATCGCGCCGCAACAGCAACAACTAGGTCAGCTTAGATGAATGCACATAACTAGGTCAGCTGAGATTAATGTAAATAACTAGGTCAGCTAAGGTGGGTGTGCATAAATAGGTCAGCCGAGATGACTGTGCATAATTAGGTCATCTGAGACGAATGTGCATAACTCGGGCAGCTGAGATGAATGTGCATAACTAGGTCAGCTGAGATGAATGTGCTTAACTAGGGCAGCTGAGATGCATCTGCATAATTGGGTCAGTTGAGATGAATGTGCTTAAGTAGGTCAGCTGAGATGAATGTGCATAACTAGGTCAGCTGAGATTAATGTGTGTAACTAGGTCAGTGGAGATGAATGTACATAACTAGGTCAGCTGAGATGAATGTGCTTAATTAGATCAGCTGAGGTGAATGTGCATAACTAGGTCAGCTGAGGTGAATGTCATAACTGCACAATTCACAGCACACAGCTTCTCCGCGGAATAAATCAATTAAAGGGGCACAAACATGACCAACACAACTTTACTTATTCATAGTTATCATGATCGAATATGACTAATCACAGTTTGTATTCCTGAAACTACTTGTTCTGTTATTATTTGTTGATATTTAGCACCATATCATTGGCCTATGCGGTCCAGCTGTACCTTATGATATGAAATATGAAAAGTAAACACCAAATCAGAACAAACAAACAAGTATTTAAATACTGATAAATGTTGATTGTGATATACTAACTGGTGCCCATGTACTCATTGAATCCATTGTCATATTGCTAGTGTGTTATCAGTGCTCGTCTGTCACCGTCTGAAAATTGTGAACATTATCTACAACTATCAGGTCAGGTAGGGAGGTGAATTTGTCCAGGGGGGAACTTATCCTGTTACACCAGCACTATGACCCGATATCCCACTCAATCACATTATCCTATTTTATTTCAAACCAGTCCTTGCCCTATCCTATTAATGCCGAGTGCCAGGCTAGGTAGCGACAAGTATAAATTGTGTAAGTCATTCGTATTATTCGGCCGGGTATTCAATCCCCTGACCTTCTGCATAGGAAGCCGTCCCAGCGCTCTCACCGATCTAGTCACTGTGTTCGGTAAACATTAGCTTCTAGGTGTAGTGCCTAATACAAAGACTTCATCTTCATGAACAATGTATCTCCATGAATCATACATCTCCATTCATTCCTAGACGTGCAGTCTCGGCCCAGCATCCCAACCAACTTACTGCCTCCTAAGCAGCAGCATCTGGGATGCTCATGCTGCCAAAGAATTTATATGATATCAAATGAGTAATGACAGTCGGCTGGGCTGGTAGTGGCTTGTCTATCGGGTGTGCACAGTGGACCCTGTGATAAATTTGATAGAGGGAGGGGGAGACTACCCTGATTCCTGAAAATATGAACAATTGTCAATTGAGTAGGGATGAGAGTGATCGCAAAAAAAACACACACGAAAAAAACAGAAGGCGACGGCAAAGCGGGCGATAATATGGCCACTACGAGCACAGTGGAAGGCTCTCCAGGAATAATCAGTGAAATGGACTTAAGATAAACAACCTTTGTTCACCAAATAAAAATGATTAATTATCAAACAAACAAAAACAGCAGTGAATGATTACATAAATCTAAATTAAACATATCTAATTACTTGACATATAATTAATTATGCCAATATTATTAAGGCTGGAATGTTACAATCCTGTTTTGTGTCACTTTGAATATGTTATTATGCATCCATTGATAAGAGGGGATGAGTTAAGCGTCTACCTCACATTGAGGGAGGTCATGGAATTAAAATCCTGGCCGAGTCAAACCAATGAATTAAAAATTGATAACTTGTCACTACCTGATTTGGTATTACTAGGATAGGTTAAGGAGCAGTGGAATGAGGAAAACCAATTTTCCACAATTGAAATTTCTCCTGCTTAATGAACCAACAAATATATCACAACAAATTGGTAGTTCTCTACCCTTTGCATATAAACTTGTCCATGGCAAGTTCTCTAATCTCTACATATAAACTTGTCTGTGGAAAGTTCTGTAACCTCAGCTTATAAACTTGTCTGTGGCAAGGTATCTAACATCTACATATAAACTTGTATGTGGAAAGTTCTCGAACCTCTACATATAAACTTGTCTGTGGAAAGTTCTCTAACCTCTGCTTTTAAACTTGTTTATGGCAAGTTCTCTAACCTCTGCTTATAAACTTGTCTGTGGCATGTTCTCTAACCTCTACATATAAACTTGTCTGTGGCAAGTTCTCTAATGTCTACATATAAACTTGTCTGCGGCAGGTACTCTAACCTCTGCTTATAAACTTGGCTGTGGCAAGGTCTCTAACATCTACATATAAACTTGTCTGTGGAAAGTTCTCTAACCTCTACATATAAACTTGTTTTTGGCAAGGTCTCTAACCTCTGCATATAAACTTGTTTGTGGCAAGGTCTCTAACCTCTACATAAAACTTGTCTGTGGAAAGTTCTCTAACCTCTGCCTGTAAACTTGTATATGGCAAGGTCTCTAACCTCTGCTTATAAACTTGTTTGTGGCAAGGTCTCTAACCTCTGCTTATAAACTTGTATGTGGAAAGTTCTTTAACCTCTGCTCATAAACTTGTCTGTGCCAAGGTCTCTAACCTCAGCTTATAAACTTGTCTGTGGCAAGTTCTCTAATCTCTACATATAAACTTGTATGTGACCAGCTCTCTATCCTCTATATATAAACTTGTATGTGGCCAGTCTCTAACCTCTGCATATAAACTTGTCTATGGAAAGTTCTGTAACTTTTGCATATAAACTTGTCTGTGGCAAGGTCTCTAACTTCTGCATATAAATAGGGGAGGGAGAGAGGGAGGTGGAGGAGTGGGGTGGAGGTGGGAGGGAGGAGAGGAGGTGTTGGTTTATAGTGAAGGGAGAGAGGGAGGTGGAGGAGGGGGGTGGAGGTGGGAGGGAGGGGAGGAGGAGGGTCGTGGTTTATAGTGAAGGGAGAGAGGGAGGTGGAGGAGGAGACAGGACGTTGGGGGGATTGGGGTGAGGTGGGGAGGTTGGAGGTGAGGGGAGGAAGGAGGGGGAGGCGAGGAAGGAGGTGAGGGGGTGAGGGGTGAGAGGGAAGGTGAGGGGAGGAGGGATGTGGAGTGGGAGGGGAGGGAGGAGAGGAGAGGGATGGGAAGGGAGGGGAGGGGAAATCTTTAAAAAAAAAAAATCTTCGGGGGCGATTTTATTTCGAAATATAATCGCCGGGAGGGGGGGGGGGGGTGAGCACATTTTGAGGGGGCGGTTCTATTTCGCTAGACATGCACTCACCTTGATTGCGCAGTCGTGGCCAGTGTAGCCCCGCCCACAGTGGCACTCCCAGCCGTCCTCCTTGTCTATGCAGAATGCACCACTCTTACACGGGTTCGACTGGCACTCGTCATATTCCTTCTCACACAACGCCCCGCCGTGACCTGCGCAGTGAATCCAACAGGCAATGGGTTAGTTGGTTGGAGGTTTACGTCCTGGCAGCATCTAAGGGCATATCAGGATGGGTACCGACTTGTGACAGGGCGCACTCATTGCGATGTTATAGTGCTGCCCCACTGAGAGAACAGGCTGCCAAGACCATGACCTGATATCCCGCTCCGTCACATTATCCTGACACTGAGCAAACCAGTCCTTGCCCTATCCTAACAATGCCGAGCACCCGGCTAGGGAGAGAAAAGTATACATTTTTAAGTTATTGGATTAGCTCGACATGGGTTTCGAAAAAAACTTGACAGCCGCTCAACTCATTCGGCCATCCCGTCTGGTCCACAATGGTTAGATAGTCAGTTAGTGGTGGTTGCTTAGTGTCGTGTCAGCAGTGAAAGCAGTAATCACAGCGAGAATCGCAGAACTTGTACTCTGTCATATTAGTATTCAGCCATCACCTTTAGACAAAATGTAAAAGCATGCAATCAATTATGTGTCCAAAGAGACTTATGAAATTACCAGCTCATAATTACTAAAACTGTAGCCAATGAAGATACAATTCTAGATAATAGTCGATGAAATAATTCTACCTAAATTGGGAAAAATTGGCTATCATTAGGTGGCATATTCCAGCTGTCCTCAATAAGGCTAAAATTGTTCCTTGTTTTACGTTAGTGAATAGATCATGCATGCTTTTTGCATTGTAGAATTTGGCACAAAGCCATCAAATCAACGCAGTTTAATTTTTAATAAAAGGTGTGTAGTCAGTGGGAACTGACCCTAAACATTTACTAGCAGGGTCCCCTTGAGAAGAACAGAGTGCAAACCACGAGTGGTTATTGCGGTAATGGCGAAGGAATGCCTGGTGCCATGACACGGAACCTCCTGCCCCCGCCCCCCCCCCCCCCTGAAGTTTGGCAAGTTCCAGAAGGCAGTGGCGAACAGATCAAACTGGAGACAACTGGTTTCAACGTTATCTGTGGTGCCCAACGACCCTCACTGTTATAGTGTTAAGGGTTGATGGTGATGATTTCGTATGCTTGTTGGAGTTTTACATCCTGGCAACATCTAAGGTTATATCAGGACGGGTACAGACTTGTGACAGTGCACACTCATGGTGACTTTATAGTGCTGCCCCACTCGGATACCAGGCTGCCAGCACAGTGACCCGATATCCCACTCAGTCACATTATCCTGCCACCAAGCTAACCAGCCCTTGTCCCAATCCTACTAATTTTGAGTGCCTAGCTAGGAAGCGACAAGTATCAATTTTGTAAGTCATTGGATTGACTCGACCCGGAAACAAACTCCCGATCTCCCACACACGAGGCCCGCGCTCTACAAAATCGGCTGCTGTGCCCGGACCCTGACACTGAGCTAACCAGTTATTGTCCTATCCTAATAATGCCGTGCATCAAGCTAGGAAGTGACAAGTATCAATTGTATAAGTCATCAGTTTGACTCGACTGAGAGTCAAATCCCCATCTTCCACAGGCAAATCTGCGCTCTACCGATTCGGATCCCGGATGCTGATGGTGATGATGACGATGGTGATGACTGACCAGGGATGCAGAAGCACTGGAAGCCGTTGAACTTGTCGACACAGACGCCGTGCAGACATGGGTTCGACGTGCACTCGTTGACGTTCACCTCGCAGTGCCAGCCCTCGTACCCAGCGGCGCACCGGCACCTGTAGTTCGTGCCGTTCCCGCTGCACGTCGCGTTGTTCTCGCACGGCGCAGCGCTGCACATGTTCGGCACCAGTTCTGCGCATGTGGCGCCCAGAGTACCTGCGCAGATAGGAGGCGCAGACATGTTTGTTAAAAAGGAGAAGAAAACTAAAAGATATGATGAGGGGTGCTTCAAACAGATTGTCTACAATAAAATAATCTAATCTATGATGAAATATAGTGTAAACTATCACTTAAAGTAAATTTGAATCCTTTTGAGTACACGTTTTGAACCTAAATAAGTCTAACCTCCGTTCCTTGTGTGGCATTAGAAAACCACTAGCCTTAGTCAAATCTTAATGGTGCTGGGGGGTGGGTGGTCTGGAAGTGGTGGGGGGTGAGAGAGACAAGTCGAGATCAGACGAATCGGAGAATTTAGCTCCCCTGTCGTTTCAGGATCCGGAATGTGTGGACTTAAGCTCAGATTCATATATGTGGTATGTGGTATGCGGTATGCGAATGTGAATGCAAATGCATACACAGCATGTGGCATGCCATTTTCGGTCTTTCTTGCTCCAAATTTGTGAAGGAAAGTCAAAGTTCTTGTTTGCTCTATGGCAAATGGTGCAGCATTCACATTCACATTCGCACTCGCACCGATCGATCCATAGAGCAATCCATTTGCCGCATTTGCATTCACATTCGCATCCGGACATATGGAAGCACCACTGTGCATTTACTTGCTATTCCATTTTTTTTCGCATTCGCATTCGCATACCAGGTATATGGAATCTTAGCTTTAGTCTGATGGCCGCTGGTTCCAGCACTAATTGCATCTACATGCAGCATGCAGAGCTTAATGCGGGACATCCTACCGGCAACCAGCCCATGTGCTAACGCACGGCTCTGACTGTGGCGTCCTATCGAGAATCTGATTCCGCTTGGCAAAGCATTTATTGTACTTATATTTACACATTAACACAGCCACAACAGTCGACCTGCTCCGTGGAGTACATGTATGCACAGGAAACCCACAACACGGATGCTTGCCACTGCTACCATACGGTGGACATCCTCTATTGTTGATTATTTGGTACATCAGTTGATTAAAGCTGCATAGTCCGATGAAGCATCACATTTTCAAAACCAAAGCACTCACCTAGATTTGAGTATACATATCTAACTTAGAAACTGGTGCAGGCATTAAGCATGTGTTGCGACATAGAAGGGAATACCGAGGGGTTGTAATAGAACCGTTTACTGCAGAAGCCAACAATTAAAGTTACTTCAAACTAAAGTAAGGTAGATTAAAACAATCAATTTAATATATTTATCCCAGAAAAATGACTAACTCTCAAAATCATCGGACTATGCAACTTTAAGGAGGGGATATTTCCATCTCGGATAATTGGTCCTCCTCATTCCACCACTCCTTGCCTTATCGTAATAATGCTGAACGCCAGGTTAGGGGGCGACAAGTATACATTTTGAAGTCATTGGTTTGACTCGGCCAGGGTTCAAACCCGGGGGTTCGAAACACATGACCTACCAAGGCGGGAGGCAGCCACTCAACGCATTCGGCCATTTCGCGTCTGGATATAAGACCTTTTCCACAAAGCAGACTGCATAGTGAGATGCTACCCATAACGTTAGTTCTTCCATTGACACAAGAGTGCGTGCCGATGGCAAAAATCGTCTACTATATTGGTTCGAATCAAACACCTGGCAGACTATAAACGCATCAGCCCACACCATTCAGGAAACTAGTGAATGGGTACAGATTCAGTGACGTAAAGTACTCCCTTAGTTACCGTTTATATATAGACTGGTGCTTCTCCAAGCTGCTCCAGCAGCATATTATTGACATGAACAAACAATACCAACAAGGATAATAGGTAGGTTGTTGAAGTTTTACGTGCGGCCAACATCTAAGGTCATATCAGGACGGGTACCGACTTGTGAAAGTGCACAATCATGGCGACTTTATAGTGCTGCCCACTGGGAGACCAGGCCACCAGCATTATGACCTGATATCCCACTCAGTCACATTATCCTGACACTAAGCCAACCAGTCCTCCTTGCCTATGCTAATAATGCTGAGCACCTGGCTAGGAAGCGACAAGTATCAATTTTTAAGTCATTGGAGTGACTCGATCAGGGTTCGAACCCACGATCCCATTGTCTACCGACACGATCAGGACGGGTACCGACTAGTAAAAGTGCATACTTATGGCGACTTTATAGTGCTGCCCCACTGTGAGACGAGGACACCAGCATCATGACCTGATATCCTACTCAATCACATTATCCTGACATGGAGCTAACCAGTCTCTTGACCTTTTAAATGACCGGTGACAACTTTCTAACCGGAAATAGCTAATTGTAATTCCAATCACAATAAAATAAAAACAACCTCTTGTAAAATACTTCTACTTTCTACACATAGTTACATTATAAAATAGATTCCATTTAAAGTACCCAGTTGTTTTGGTTAGTAGATATAAGAATGTGTAACCCATTGCTGAACCCAGGCTGATAGGGTGGGAAAATGACATGCCTGTCGCAGTGTTGGAGAGATTAAAAGCCTGTGAGAGCTGGCAGTCACCACTGGGCCTTTCATGTGACAAGAGGTACTTTTGTGTCCATCCTCTTTTCTGTGCTATACCCACTGTAGCCACTTCACTATTATAGACGGGCAACTACAGGACTCAGCTGCACCACCCATTTCCTATACTACACCCTCTGCTACTTTATTTTTATTTTTTTTACTAAGTGTATTTTATTCAGCGAATAATGTCCTTTGTCAGCGCCAGAGCACTGGTCTTCCGGCCATTCATTACAATTTGTTGGTACATAATTGACAATATCAGTTGCAATAATAACCACATGAAAAACCTGTTCGATAATAGAAGCATAATATAAATTGACTATTCGTTGTAATAGTAACTGCATACAATTTTAGTTCAACATATGTATTATGCACTTGGTGAGCATGCATCAATAAATGTACAAGATAATTATAGAATTGTCTTTAAACACTTCTTTCTTCCTTTGCTTTCTCTCTTCTTTTTTCAAAAAGATATAACATATCTCCAATACACATATATATATATACTATATTGTAAATATGCAAATCAGTGGATCCAATCACCAATACCAAATGCGAGAAACCTGCCCATTTTTTAATCCCATCCCAGGTGTTCCTTATTGTGTGACCTAATGATGGGATCGGAGGTCTGAGATTGCAGTGGGGACTTACTTACATCCGACAGGTTTTATGTCAATTTAAAGGAAAATGTTAGGTAATATGGTATTTTATATATATTTAACTTGCATTTCAGTATAGCTCCCTTCCCTTTATAGAGATCTGGCAACCACCTTTTAAAAGGGATTAGCCCATAGATTATACATTGTTATTGAATTCAAATAATTGATCATGGGAAACCAGCAAATTTGAATCCCGGCTCAGTCAAACCAATGCCTTACAAAATTGATAATTGCCACTTCCTAGTCTGGTGCTCAGCATTAATGGGATATAGATCAAGGACTGGTTGGCTCAGTGACCAGGATAATGTGACTGAGAGGGATATCAGGTCAAGGTGCCACGGCCTGGTCTCCCATTGGGACAGCACTATAAAGTCGCCATGAGTGGGCATTGTCACAAGTCGGTACCCGTTCTGACATGACCGTTCTGGAAAACCCCCAAACAAGCGAAACAAACTATAATATATTATAGAATCATATATTAGTATTACACACAACCAAACAACAACAAAACCATCAACAGGTCTGGGTCATAAATCATTTAGTGAAGTGATGACATGTTAGTGGCTGTGGTGAATCGATTATCACCTAATCGTCGTAGGGTAGAATGGGAATTAATTGTTTGTAATGAATGCATTAAGTCCATTCATGCCATTAATGCAATTAGTTTTTACAGCACCAAGGCACTGATGCCCCAGGTATATATACAAGTATAGTTTAATTAATGGTACTAGAACAAATTATGAGCATTAATTAGGTTGCTATATTTCAAACAGTTGTGGGTGGAGGTGGGGATGTGGGTGGGTGGGTGTTATCAGGCACAATTGTGGGGTGGAGGTGGGGATGTGTGTGGGTGGATACACACACCCTACCCCCGTATCGACTAAATAGCGGCAGTGAAATTGTTTGACCAAGTATCATAGATGAGATAAAATACCCCTTCCTACATTATATGACGGTGTATGTACTCACCACCTTCCCCCAACCTTTCTCCACGTAAGCTGTAACTGTGACCTGGCATGCTGAGTCTCAGCTTCAAATCAAAGCTGCATTTTAAATAGGGCGCACACACATCTTCCCTTGAGACAATGTCAATGTAAAGTCACATAGTCCGATGGCTTAGAGTTTCTGTCCCTTTTGTTAGATGAACATATTAGGTTGATCATTATAATCAAGTTTATGTTAGTTACAAGTAACCTCCATTTAAATGGTGTGTAATGGCCACCTTATGAACTATTTCTAGTGGAATTATGCTAAGTTAAATTTAGACTGTTTGCCAACACTCTGACTCCATAGGCTTCGGCAGTAACAGCTTCTGTTAAATTGACTTAGTATTCCCTTCTGTGTAGCCCCAAATACTTAATAAGCCCACCAATATCTAAGTCGTATATGTGGAATCAAATCTAGATACAAGTTATTAAGTCCAACTCCTAACTTGCTCCTGTCTGCTGTCATTAGTCCAACCCCTAACTTGCTCCTGCCCGCTGTCATTAGTCCAACTCCTAACTTGCTCCTGTCCGCTGTCAGTAGTCCACCTCCTAACTTGTCCCTGCCCACTGTCATTAGTCCAACTCCTAACTTGCTCCTGCCCACTGTCATTATTCCAACTCCTAACTTGCTCCTGCCTGCTGTCATTAGTCCAACTCCTAACTTGCTCCTGCCCGCTGTCATTAGTCCAACTCCTAACTTGCTCCTGCCCGCTGTCATTAGTCCAACTCATAACTTGCTCCTGCCCACTGTCATTAGTCCAACTCCTAACTTGCTCGTGGTTGTCAAACCGTGCCTCGTTAATCGCCCAATCCCGTCCCACCCACCTCTGTCGCTGTGTCCATCTCGTCTTAAGGCGAGATCACGGCGAGATCACGGCGAGATTACTGCGAGATTACTGCGAGATTACCGCGAGATCGCCCTCTTATAGCCCTGTCACATTACGACGTTTCTCCCAAACTTTTTCCCAAACCGCCGAAAAGTTGGACGTGTCTTGACGCGTACAACTTATTTTGCGCATTGGTGGCGCGCCGGCGAGAAGCGTCGTAATGTGGCAGCCCCATTCCCGATTGGTTTCCCCATCTCCGCAGTTAGTTCCCACACCTGACACTAGGGGTCGGGAAAAGGGAGGGGAAGGGGGTGGGGGAGGAGGTGAATGCCTGTAGACGCGACACCTGGTGGAAGGGGGCGTGGGGATGAGGGGGGCTGTGGAAACGGGAGTAGCATGCAACTTGATGTTCATTCAACTAGACGGCTAAAGGCTATGATTGCATCTCGTGGGGATTACTCTAGGGTCGCCTGGATGACTAGAGGGTGATGTGGGGTGGGGATGGGTGGGGGTGGGGTGGGTGTAGAATCTGAATTTACACGGCAAACATGATTTGTAAAATGAGAAGCCTTCAAAATCATCTCCATAAATTATAATTCAGTAACGCGAAAGCAGAGTATGTAAAGTGGTAATTAAGGGTTTTTATTATTTGAATGAATCGAGGTATCTTTTAGGTATATTGTCTTATTCAGTCTCTCATCATACAAATGTTGGCGACCAGGACGCTCAACCCCACCGCTTAGGTCTTCCAGATGGGAGGGTGGAGTGGCTGAGAAAAGGTGAGACAGCTCCACACACCACACGGGTTCGGATGCTGCCGAGAAGTGAGCAGCTTGGGCCGGCTCCACGTGGTGGTGGCTAGGGTCTCCGTTAGATGGATTGGGGGGTGCTGGGTTCGGTCCCTAACCATAAGGTGGTGCCAGGGGAGAGCGTTGTCATCATGTTGGTATATGCTTTCGCGCCCCGAATTATCCATGTTGGCTTCAACATGTGGCAATGTGCTGCATCAGGGAGCGACAATAACATTAATAGCAAATGTATACAGGTACAGTTGTGGGGTGAAGGTGGGGATGTGGGTGGGTGGTATCAGGTACAGTCGTGGGGTGGAGTTGGGGATGTGGGTGGTATCAGGTAGTGCTGTGGGGTGAAGGTGGGGATGTGAGTGGGTGGTATCGGATACAGTCGTGGGGTGAAGGTGGAGATGTGGGTGGGTGGTATCAGACACAGTCGTGGGGTGGAGGTGGGGATGTGGGTGAATGGGTGGTATCAGGTACAGTTGTGGGATGGAGGTGGAGTTGTGGGTGGGTGGTACCAGACACAGTCGTGGGTGGAGGTGGGGATATGGGTGGGTGTTCTCAGATACACATGTGGGGTGGAGGTGGGGATGTGGGTTAGTGGGTGGTATCAGGTACAATTGTGGGGTGGAGGTGGGGATGTGGGTGGGTGGTATCAGATACAGTCATGGGGTGGAGGTGGGGATGTGGGTGGGTTGTATCAGGTAAAGTTGTGGGGTGGAGGTGGGGATGTAGGCGGTATCAGGTACATTTGTGGGGTGGAGGGGGGGATGTGGGTGGATGGTACCAGGTACAGTCGTGGGGTGGAGGTGGGGATGTGGGTAGTATCAGGTACAGTTGTGGGGTGGAGGTGAGGATGTGGGTAGGTGGGTGGGTGGTATCAGGTACATACACCCTACCCCCGTATCGACTATATAGCGGCAGTGAAATTGTTTGACCAAATATTGTAGATGAGATAAAATACCCCTTCCTACAGTTTTTTTTTTTTTTTTTGTAAATATAGTTTATTCATTGAATAAAGTCTTTTGTCAGCGCCGTGGCACTGGTCTTCCAGCCATGTGACAATACAGTTATTTACAATATATGCAGCTAGCCCAAATCAGCTGAAATAACAATATCAAACACTCAAAGACTTACATATGGTATAGTTTGACAATTCACATACAAAAATAGCAGTTATATGTTGTATTCCTACACACTTGATACATACATGTGTATTGATTAGACCTTTACATTACGGAGTGGTTAGGTGCATAGTTTCCCTTCATAGGTTTGTATGCCTACTATGTTGTGAATTGCAAAACTATCATGTTGTTGGACTTAACATTTTGAGATGGAGTGAGTGTTAGTAGGTACTCCAAAGTGATTTCTATTTTCAACAGGTCAGTATTACATCTTATATATCTGCACAGATCTTTTAAATTGGATCTCAATGATATAAAAATCATTTAGATCGATTGAATAGCTGCAAAGTTATGAGTGTTTAAAGATTGATTTCTTTGCCCCGATTTGTGCACATTTCCAAATTAGCCAAATCTTGGATTTTAGGGTCCCACTTGGAAGCTATTTTGCATATGATCTGTCCAATATTAAAGAATCTCATTCTCTATAGTACAAATAAGAAGCTCAATTTTTTACAGACCATCACTGTTAGTATTCTTTCTGAGATTTCATGTCAAACTTGCTAAATTCCTTAATTTCCAGCAACCACCAATAATAAATTCAGTAAAATATAGAAAAATAGCATAACTCCCATTCTAATTGTCCTATCACAGCAATCTTTATACCAAAATAACCAGAATCAAAAGCTCTACATGATGACATAATTTTCTAACTGATCAGAGAAAGAAAGACAATATTCAATTTTAGGCATCGCGAGCTGACAATAAAATTAAGACAAATAGCATAACTCCCATTCTAATTGTCCGATCACTTCACTCTTTATACCAAAATAACCAGAATTAAAAGCTCTACATGATGACATCATTTTCTAACTGATGAGAGAGAGAAAGAAAGACAACATTCACTTAAGCATCGCAAGCTGACAATAGCCAAATTCTTGCAGCAGTCACTTCTCAGGCCAAGCTTGATGCACATGATATAAATCTCAACCAAATATTGTTCTGGTTAGGTAGAGGAAGACTTAAGCTTTCTGATGATATAATTTTCAAAACGATCCTGATCAATTTTCAATGAGGATTAATGTCTTAATGTTTTCACTCCTTCAGTTCAATCAAATTTCCCACTCAGAAACACTCATGCTTGATATGCTAATGAAGCCTAGATTCTTCTCTATCTTTTGTTGGTGGTTATTTTTAGCTCAGGTCAATGTACTCACCAAGCCATCAAGTTTAGGGAAGGGAGTAGCTCAGACTGGGTGAAAACAAAATCGGCGAGCATGCTCAGAGCTGCCGATGGTACCTGCCAACAAGTGTCCATTGACTATGATTTCTTTCATAATGATGATTAAAAATCAGACACCCTAAGAGGCAAAAGAACAAGCTTTAATTTGATATAATTTTTATTTCAAACCAAGCAGAATTAGTGGAGATTCAAGCCTTTTTAAAACGGTTAAAATAGGTCAAATTTTGCGCTGCGGACACCGTATACGCCGACTTTGGAGTACCTAGTGTTAGTACAATGGTTTGTTTATTCTGTTACATAAAGTGTGGTTAGCTTATAGGGTTATGCTTAAAAGGTTTTTTGACTACATGAAGTAGTTTGAGTAAGTAGGTTGTTAGTAATGATGGGATAAACAATGCTTGGAGGATTGTACGTTTCAGTCATTTAGTAGTCTAGTACAGACTTTATTAGTGTCTATATTTATACAAAAACCCTATAATACCAAGACGGCTCACTCAGCCTGTACTGTGTAATCAAAATGATCAAACCCACCACTTGGTGCGCTGGCTGTTCCCCCGGCTAAACAGATGCTATAATATATGCACAAATGTATATATGAATGTGAAAGATGTGTGATGATGGCGACGAGGATGTGTGCCTGTTCATAGCAATCCCATATTGATGTGTATTCATGCTTACCCGTCTCATGCTCGACATAACCATATGTGTTTACATGTGAAACACCAACCAGCAGCTGGGTCGATCAAACCCACCACAAGGTGGCACCGCACAATTTACATCACATGGGAGAGATAGGGAGTGAGCCGTCCCAGTACCATAGGGCCCCCGGTCTATAGCAATACTACCAGACTGATACACATTTCCGAATTTGCTGGGCAAATAATTTGTACGGTGGATAACTTGGTTTGTTGGCAGCAGGCAAAGGAGCGCGTGGGGTGGTGGGAGGGGGTGGGGGTGGCCATAGGTGCTTATAATAGATAGCTAATTAAATATGGTGACCTCATCACTAGGCCTGTAGAAGGGCCTGATTGGCTTGGTGAATTCTTACCAGGTTCTTGAATTCTAGTTGTGTTTGTGCATGTCTAATTCTGACTGGGAGTTTATTCCATAATTTGCTGCCTTTGTAGATAGGGGCTCTTGTCAGTCTATTTGTGAGTGGTTTAGGAACTTTGAGGAGTGTAGCATCCCCCTGCCTGGTAACTCTGGTAGTATGGTCTATGTAGTTTTCATCCTTGGCTCTGATAAACATAAGAGATAGCAGATGTGCATCTCTCCTTTGGCTCAGGTATGTGATATTAGATCTAGTGTGCATCTCATTCACTGAGAGAACTTTGCCCCTATATACTGTTCTAAGAGCTCGGTTTTGAGTTCTCTGTAATTTATTTTCTTGTTGTTTTGTTAAAAGGCCATAGATTAGATCATTATAATCTATTATTGGCAGTATAGTTGCCTTATACAGTTTGAGCGCTGTGTTCTCACTCATGTAGCATCTTATTTTTCTAAAGGTTGTCATTCTCATACCTAGAATTTGGTTCAGTCTCGATAGTTGCTGGTTCGCATTCAGTGTAGAGTCAAGTGTGGTTCCTAAGTATTTGTATGAGTTCACTTCTCTTAGCACTGCATTGCCTATATATAGCTCTATATTTTGTGCGTGCGATTTTCTAGATTTTGTTCCAAATATCACAGATTCTGATTTCTGTGTGTTTAAGGTAAGTCTGTTATCAGCACACCAAATATTGACCTTTCTTAACACCTTGTTTACCATAGTAGCTGCCAGAATAATGTTTTTATTGTGCACTGTGAGCATCATCCGCAAAAAGTGTGAAATTAGCACTGGTAGACAGCAATGGTAGGTCATTAATAAATATCAGAAAGAGGAGTGGTCCCAAAGTGGAACCTTGGGGCACTCCTGTTCTGACAGTTCTAGTGGAGGATTCTGTATTATTAATTTTTGTGACTTGTTGTCTGTTGTTTAAGTAGTTGGATATGAACCTACATGATCTTTTTCCCAGTCCAGCTCTTTTGATCTTACATAGCAGGATATGACGGTATATGTACTCACCACCTTCCCCCCAACCATCCTCCGTGTGAGCTGTAAGTTGTAACTGTGTCCCGGCGTGCTGAGTGTCAGCTTCAGTCCTTCCTTAGGGGACCAGCGATTACTCGGAATAACCAGCATCGTCAGTGATTCTTTGAACGTGCTAAGCCTAGGGGTGAACTCCAAAAGCACACCTCCTGGAGAGAGGGTAACTGTTTAAAGTATCCCTGACATTTAGACAACAATCTTTTTAGGGCAGGGGGTCGGGGGAAGGATATCTCTGTAACAGATCGAGAAAATAAGCAGCTCCAAATATATAGATTAGTTAGACGAATCTTACCTGGGTATAGATGATGGATAACTGTTGTCTTCCCGAGGTATAAGCCTCGGATAGACGTGGGCGAGGGAGAAGGAAGCACATCCGGGTCCAGCAATTTTTACCTACTTATTCAGGATAAAATGATCTAACTAACAATAATGATGGAACTGCCAAGTTTTCTTGGTACAAGCCAATAGAATAGACGTCTATCCGAGGCTTATACCTCGGGAAAACAACAGTTATCCATCATCTATACCCAGGTAAGATTTGTTTAACTGATCTATTTTACCTCGATATAAAGCCTCAGGCTAGCCGCAGGCTAGGGAGAACTTTACGTAATATCATTTTATCCTGTATTGTATTGTTAACTACTTGTAACCACATGTTAAATAACATTTTAGGCAGTATTGATGAGAATGGAAAATAAATCGTTTCTCACCTCTGTACTCTAGTCTTTTAGTAACCGTCGGGCGATACCACTTGACTTTTCTAGTCATTGGTTGTAATGTTTTGCAAACGACCTAGCGGTTTTCCATCCTGCATGAGCCAGGATCCGTTTTACCGAAATTCCTAGCAGTCGTGCCTTTGACACAATGAGACGCATATCTATCTGTATTGACATCTGCCAATTTCAAAACTGTAATTGTCCACCGTGCGAGCGTGTCTCGCAAAATGCCCTTGTGTGGCTTAATAAAGCTCACCAAAAGCTGTCTTGAAGTCATTAAGTCCTTTGTCTTGGATATGTACGCCCTTATGGCTGACATTACACATAGCTTTGGATCCTCTGTGAAACCTGTTACGTTTACTGTAGACAGCGCGTCTCCTAAGCGGTTTGACTTTAATAGTTGTGTTAAGTCAAACGTAGCCTCTTTTTTATTTATTTCGAGGCCATCTAGTGATAGCGCGACTATAGTCTGTCCTCGTTGGCATGTCACTAGTAAGAGGTGCCTTGCTACCTTAAATCCTAACTTCTTAATATCTAAATGTTTGTTATGTGGCCACCGTTTAAACAGTGTAAAAACAACGGAAACGTCCCAGAACCGACTATATTTTGGTTTGGGGGGGTTTCGTTCATTGATCGACCTAAGAACCCAGTGAATTACTTGATGTTTCCCTACTGTTTGGCCATTAATTCTGGGAAGGATAATAGACAAAGCACACCTAGCTGCATTTATGGCACCAAACCCTAAACCTTCGTCTTCTAACATACATAAGAACCTTGCCACCTGAGAAATCGAAGGATTCATAGGTTTGACCTTTTGAATTAGGCAATGAATGCCCCACTTTCTTAAATAAGTTGTGTACATTTTAACTGTGCCTTTCCGCCATGCATGTGGAACTAATCTTTGTTGAGTAATTTTGTCTAGGCCAAATTGTTTTAAATAATTATTTAAAAAAGGAATGCCAGCAAAGGTGTCGTCGACACATCTCCGCGGCGTGTCAGTGGGCCTTGGTGTGTTAGATTTCCTGGGGATCTTCGGAATCGTAGGCAATCTTTGGCTGTCGCCACTATGCCCGGTAGCCAAGGTTGTGTGTGTCCCAGTCGGGGACGATTAATATTGCGTGAGCTTTGTCCATCTTGATTTTCCGGGCCACTTGGCTGATCATGCTGAATGGGGGGAAAATGTAGTACAATTCATTGTCCCAGATTAACGAAAACGCATCTATCTGCCAGGCGTTTGGTTCTGGGTGCCACGAGACATACTTTAGTATTTTATAATTATTTCTGGATGCAAATAAGTCGACATCGGGTCGCCCCCATTTTTGACATATATTTTCGAAAATTGTTGTATCTAAGGCCCATTCCAAATGATCATGGAAACGTCTGCTCTTTTTGTCAGCTAGCGTATTTTGAACGCCTGGAATATATGCTACTGTTAGCCAGACTTGGTTTTGTTGCGCCCAATCCCAAATCATTTTTGCTCCCCCCCATGTTCTTTACATACGCCATGGCCGTTGTATTATCAGTTAGAATTCTAACATGATTTCGTGGCACTTTGATTAGGCTTGCTAGTCCCAAATAAATGGCTCTTAATTCTAATGCATTAATATGGTCAGAAATTTCATTCTGTAGCCATCTCCCTCCTGTCGCAACATCATTCTGATGTGCTCCCCAACCTTCGAGCGAAGCGTTGGTGGTTACTACCGTGTTGGGTTCTCACATTCTAATGGGATTGGGAGAGTCATGAATGTTTTCAAACCACCAGTTAATATCTTGCATGCCTTCTTCAGAAATAAACATTTTTCTTTCGAAATTACCTTTAGTGCATGCCAAGGCCAAATTTGTATCTATCTCTCGATTTTATGTGTGCCTTACCATATAGAATAGCGGGAGCATATGCTATCATTATACCGATTAGGACGGCGACCTGCCTTATCTTTGGCCTAGTTAGCTCGACCAAGCGGGTCGCTGTATCTAGAAACTTCTCGAGTTTCTGTTTTGGAAGTGACACCTTCATCGTGTCTGTATTTGGTCGTAATGCGAAGCATTTCATTTGATGCGAGGGAAGGGAGAGCGACTCACCCGGCCCTGAGCGACTCACCCCCCCCCTCCTGCCACTGCTCACTTCCCCCCGCCCCTGAGCGACTCACCCCCGCTGCTCACCTCCCCCCGGCCCTGAGCGACTCACCCCCTCCTGCCTCTGCTCACTTCCCCCCTTATAAGGCCGCCCGCCGACCTCCCTCAGGCACTCAGCCTCCAGCCGCCTTCCAGCTCTCTGCCCCTTTTCTTCTCCACCCACCCACCCAACTCTCCCTCCTCTACCCTCCCCCCTCTGCGGCGGAGGGCTCCTCGGCCCCCCCTCTACCAACTCTGACACTGCTCCTTATGAGCCCCTCAC